>WFKH01011801.1:3917810-3938541 GCA_016163765.1 Magallana hongkongensis
AAATAAATACTTTTAGGAAAAGCTAATGTATGTAAATGAATGGTTCACACAGCAGTCAACATACACTTGTAAAAGCACGTGTACCTTGTTTATGTTTTTATATGATCAGCCAATGATATTGGTAATTGGTTTTAATTCGCGCCAGTCTTAAATCATCCGTGCGTCCAGTTCTGTCCAGTGCCTATTCATTACATTATACATGTTAAGCGAGTGAACCATAGCCATGTCATCAAGAAAAAGAAATCCTAACTTTTCTGAGGCTGAAATTCAAATCATTTTCAAAGAAGTGGAGAAATGCAAAGGAGTCTTGTTTTCGAAACTTTCGACGGTAACGACAAACAACACAAAAAAGCGAGTATGGGAGGCAATTTGCGAAAAAGTCAATTCCTGCAACTCCTCCGGACATGCCAGGAATGTGGATGAGATACGAAAGAAATGGACAACATACATGTCAGAAACAAAGAAAAAAGCATCAAAACAAAGAAGAGAGCTAAAAAAAGACTGGAGGAGGACCGCCGCCGGCTGATCTGACGCCTCTTGAGGAGTCGGTGATAGGTATAATTGGGGACACGCCCATTGACGGAATTCCTGGGGGTATTGATGATGGAGGGGAGACAGAACTCGGTACCGCAACCCCCGGTCCATCCAATATGAGCGAATCAGCTGATGTACCGGTAGTTGAGGCTGCATTGAGTCCTAGACTTGATCACGGTAAGTGTAAACAATTGTCTAATTATTATATTAATAAGATGTAATATTAAACATATATAGATAACAAGAAGTCGACGTTGTTTATATAACTATTGATTTTGATTTTAAAAATTCTTATACAATAAAATCAATGAAGAATCGTTATGTAAAATGTAAATATGATAATTTTAATATTACTTTCAGAGCAGGAATCACGTAGCAGTAGACTCTCCACTCGTGTTAAACAGCCAGAGGACAGTTATGGAGCAAATATTTTGCGTTTCCAAGAAGAATTGGTGCAGATTGAAAGGGAGAAACTGAACGTTCAGAAGGAACTGTTAGAAATTGAAAGAGCTAAACTTTTAATCAAACAACAAAAACATCAAGTGTACCTCTCCAGCATGGGGGTAACTTTTACCAACGTTGAATACATACTTGCATCAGATTGATTCTCTGTGTTCGTTCGTTCTTTCTTTTTTTTCTTTCTTTCTTTCTTTTTTCTTTTTTTTTTTTTTTTTTTGCTTCATATAAAATTAGATAAAATAAATACAAATTTTATTATACATGTATTTATGAATAATGGCGTATTAAAAACATATATCAATATGATACAAGTATTCCTTTTAGAGGAATGATCGGCAATAATGATATATTGATAGCTAGAAGCAATCAACATGATCAGTTTGATGTAAAATAATAAAAAGTACTGTATTTTTACAAAATATAGAATATTTTGAATCTGTACACCATAATTTCATTATTATAAACCGTCAACAAATTTAATTTTGAAATAAATTTGGGAAAAGCCGTTCGTAAACTCCTCGTCTAATTTTATATTTTTAACGTACCGTAATTATTAAATGTTAATGTATCATCTTCTTCTTCAGAATACTGAGTAGGGCTCTTCAAAGAGCATTAACACGTATACAAAGAAAGAGTTGTATTAAAATAATTCAATGCGACTGAAAAACATTGAATGCCATCATAACTTGCTATTGAGGTCGCATTATAACGTAACCTTGTTTATAAATCAAGCCGTCTTCCTAGCTACTATTATGCAACATCAATAGATCGAGGTCAGTTCATGGAGCATCTTCTTATGATTGAGGTCAGTTCATCGAGGTCTACTGCATTACTGAATGAATCTTTCGATCGAAATTCTTACGCGTGAGACAAAATGTGCATTCTTGAATTAACAGGTCGAACTGTATTTTATGTATGTTTGCATCTCTTAAGGTAAATGAATTGAAATAAAACCGAGTAAAATGTTATATAAATACTAAACCAAACTTCAAGTTTTTGTAAGAACTACTTATGCAAGCGGAATGTGTGCGCACGTGGAAGCATTTGCCGGATGCCTCATATGGACACAACAGTGATCGGCCGAAGCCGATCACAAAAATAGATACATGTACAAATTTAAGCAAATCGTCCGTTGATGAGTCTGTTTCTCACTGTCACTCCGTCGTTGATGGGACCAATGTACTGGGGCGCCCAATTCGTCCTCTGTCACGGACATCGACACAGTCCGCCGGAATGGGGACTCCATTGTTAATACACATGTTGTGCAGAACTGCAACAGCCACCGTAACTCTGCATGCCTTCGTGGGTGAATAAAAGAGAGATCCTCCACTTGTGTCAAGGCACCTAAATCTTGATTTTAGGACTCCGAAGCTGCGTTCCACGGTATTCCTTGTCCTGATGTGAGAAGCGTTGTATCTCTCCTCCGGTCTGGTTGTTGGGTTCAGCACTGGAGTGAGCAGCCAAGGTCGCAGGGGATAGCCGCTGTCCTCAAGGAGCCACCCCTCAGGAATTGCACCCCTCTCAAACATATCTTTCAACGCACTGTTTTCTAGAATGAAAGAGTCGTGTGTGCTGCCTGGCCATTTTGCTACAATGTTCATTATTCTAGACACGCTAGGTCTGGATATTCTGGGCACATCACCTAGAACGGCTTGGAAGCTGCCGGTGGCGTAAAATCTCAAAGCTACCATCACTTGGAGCGATACGGGTAGTGGGTGTGACCTCAATGTAGGTCGTCTCAGGTCACGATTGAAGCGTCCACAAAGGTCTATTATGTTATGACGGGGCAGTCTGTACTTGCAGATGATATATGTGTCATCTAGGTAATCAAGCGGGTTGTCGATATCTCGAAATATGCGCTCGCGATGTAGGTTTGGGTTTCTTCTTATGTAGTTGTAATAGGCGACGGCCATTTTTACTAGTTAAGACACCTGTTAGGATGTCTTAAAGTTAAGATATTTTTTAAGACTTGTCCTAAAATAGGACGGCTTCAAGAAATTGACTTAGGACTAAGGCGTGTCCTAAGTGATGTCTGAGACATATCTTAGTCTTAAGATAGCTTCGTGAACATGCCTACTGGTCTTTTCACAACCTTCTCCGAAAACGACATTAAATATTCACGTCCTCGTAAAATAAGTCTTACATCATATTTTTATTCATCTCATGTTATATATCAGCCTACTTACCGGGCCAAAAACCATTAAATCCACAACTATGAATTATTTTGCCTCAGCCATGTTTTGTAGATGACATTGAAAATTTCAGCCCCCAGGGTAGGGGTCCTCGATGTGTCCGAGTCCAATGTTTAAAATCCCATTATAATGAATAGTGTATTTTTAAGGCCCGAATTTCAAAATTATATGGTATTTTTAAAAATGCTGCTTCATACATTGTCCATAAGGTAACGGAAATGCTATTACTATCCTCATAATCGTTGTAAAAAATCTTCAAAAATATTTAAAAAAAAAAATTTTTTGCATCGTACTATTTTCTATCCAGATTTATTGCCACCAATGGTTGTGTCTTTATTTAAGATGTCAAGGAGTATTTGAGTATACTCGACTATCGCTCGGTCACGACGATCATCGACTAAATTGATTTAGTCGACTACTCGTTATTAACTGATATATAATTCAAACCATTTATTTTTTCCTTAACCCAGCAGTTTTTGGCTTTGAATGAAAAAAAAACCCGTTTTCTTTTCTCGATATTTTTTATTCATACTCTACGGTCTGTTCCATCGGTGTCTCTGGTGTCTCTTTTGATTTTGTTGATCAAATTATTGTTTTGAATTAAAGTACTTTAGCCTACCTGTTGATGTTTGTTCTAATGATAAATATCAGTTCAGATAATTATTGGATTAGGTGTTTGTGTAATCAGAAATTTAAATCATATCAATAATTGTCTCATAGCGTTTGTTTTTATAATCAATAAATTTTAATAGTTTATTAGGCACAAGGACAATGACTTAACATGGAACAGGTCATGTTTGATCTGCCCTTGATGATATATAGCTCAATTATGTGTAAGCTACAGAAGAAAAAAAGAAAACACCAGGACATTTGCTAACAAATATTTTGATAAAATACTTTTCAATTTAATTTCAAATCAAATATATTAAGTACATATAATTTTAAAATTTTAAATTGTTTTGAGTTTAAGATACGGTGTATGTGACAAAAGCATAATTTTATTTGTAAAAGTCCCACACAGTTTTAAATAAATTTTAATATCGCTCGAATAAAGCCCACGATTAATCGACTAGCCTCTCAGAAAAAATTGTGTCGGTTGCCCTTTTTGGTGTTCGCTTATGAAATAGGTAACAAATAATATTTATAATATTTCCTCCGAATATTTTGTCACGAAAATAACAAACTGACGTTTTAGATTCCCCCTTATGTATTGTTATTTAGTAAAAACAATTATCGAAGTGAAACAATCATCGATGTGATACATACAGACTAGGGATGTCAATTTTACTCAAAGAAAATTCTAGCCCCAAATAGGTCTCCCATCAAATCTACGTTTTTTCCGTGTTTATGTAAACAACCTGCACACTCCTCTTGAAGCTGGTGCTTGTGCCTTTGAGGAAGTAGTCCCTATGAAATATGATCATCGTCTAACATAATTCACAAAATATCATTCTGAGAGTCACAGTTTCTTTTTTCAAAAATGAATAAAGGAATTTTAAAACTCAGTCATTATTTAAGGTATACCATGGTGGGACTCTAATAATTGTACCTGAGACTTTCCAATCAATTTTCATCACATCCCTAACACCTTGTAATCAAAGTCCTATTTTCTAAGTAATTGAATATTTATCTCCCTAACTCAGAACACTGTGCCGGATAATTATGCCAGTGCCAAGGTGGCATTTTTGCACCCGTCTAAGCTGCATATATCGAAAAATTCAAATATGCCATATGATAGACCATTGCTTAAGGAGTTTATAACCACCTTTGTTATTATTGTATCTCACCGGTCAGGTGAGATATTTACCTTTTAAAACTAAATTCCTACAGGAAAATAATTTTTCCCATAGGAAAAACAGTATTCCTAAGGGAAATTAGAGAACTCCCATCGGAATACAAGAACTTCCTATAGGAATTTCAATTCCGATAGGATTTAATAAAATCCGGTAGGGAATTTTAATTTCCTATAGGAAAACTACCTATCGGAGTCAAATTCCTACAGGAAATAGCTTTCGCCTATAGGAAATATAATTCCTATTGGGTTTTTCGCAAATCCTATAGGATTGCCAATATTTCCTGTAGGAGAATCGTTTCTCCTATGGGAATTATCATTTTCCTATAGGATATTAATTTTTAAAGGTAAATATATCACCTGTCAGGTGAACCACACTAAAACCAAAAGTGGTTATATACTCTCTATACAATGGTCTATCATTTGGTATATATAGATTTTTCCGAAACTGCATCTTAAGCGGGTGCAAAAATGCCACCTTGGCACTGGCATAATTATCCGGCACAGTGTTTCAGACTCAAGAAAATAACACAGGTGTAACACATTTTGAGCTTGTCAACATGCATGAATAATTATCATATCTAAAAATCATCCTTGTACCAAATAATTGTATATATATTTTATGCGGATTTCGAGAGGCATCGGAAGGACAACAATGGACCTAGTTAGGCTTGTCCTCACTACAGGTACATGTAAATGGAACAATTAAAAGAACCGTCCCTATCTGGTTATCTGATGAGCAACCATTTCTAAAAAGTACACTTGATTCATCAACAGCAGGTACGAGTACCATTTTGAAAACCTTCCTTTTCATCTGTCTGTTCGTCTGATGCAGGTTCCAGTGAGACCCGATCTAATTTGCCATTGCGGCGTTTATATCTAGTTTGGACATCTCCCTGTAGCCAGAAGACTTCGGGAATTGAGTTATCGATACCCAAGGTAAAGAAGAAACGAGATGGTCCACCTATTCTTACTTTGTACCTGATGGAATCCCTCTATTACCTACCAGCCCTGAAACTACGTGCCAAACAGACGACAATGCACCAGTGGCTCAAGTTATCTCTGTTCAGTTAAGCCGTTCTGACCTTACTGATATCATATACCTAGTAGTGAATTAGCCCTGATACACGTGTTTTGATCTATTTTAGACAGAAACTGAAAGCTAGGGCTATATAGCCATCAGGGCTCTGATTCATCTGTCTAAACCAATCGTCAAAGGGCTGTATTGCCCTTGAATTCAAAATTATAAATTCTCCATTACCTGGGTTTGTATTTCGACAAGTTTGTGAAATAAAGATATAATAACAAATACACCTCTTCTAAGATAATTAACTAGTAATTGCATAACTGTCGGAAAATAATCATTTTATGATGACATTTAAAAAAAGCTTTTTTTTCAAAATTGCGCCAAATAAGTAATTTCGATCTAAGCAAGAGAATGTAACCGATGCAACCGATTCAAAAGCTGTGTATTTAGAACAACAGCACGCTTTATTTGATATAAACTAGCATTTTAAAGTATAGATGATAGGCCTAGGGTAGCACGGAAACTGAGACGATATCTTAGAAAACCAGAGAGTGAAGCGGTTAAAAGAATGGATACGCTTTTTTAAACGTTCTCAAACAACAAGCTAAAACGTGTGCATTTTTATAAGCGAATGCAGGAAAAAGTACAACATTCAACAAGCCATTAGCAAGAATAAAATAATCCTACTTCCCAATTGCACTATAATGTAGGTTTGTTAGCACTTTTAAACTTTATTTTAATGAAAACCGCACATTGTACTCCATTTTTATAAGAGATTAAAGCAGAGAAATTGCCAAGCTAAAAGAAACGACGGATGATCTTCATGATCCAATACCAGAAAACACGTGAGAAAAAAGCAGCTGAATTTAATAACAGACTTTGGAACAGAATGTATAATTTCTGCAGGGCTTTTTCTAATTCCTATCTCTTAGATATCATAACCAAAGAGCTGATATCCAGGTTTGTATCTTAAAGCTTGTAATTTTGCTGTGATTTCACCAATATTTATTGAATGCAAACTTTTCTGGATTTTTTGGTTGAATTGATTAACAAAATTAAATGTACATCGAAGGGCAATATCTCAATAACATATTGTACAAGTATTGATAGACTCAGTTACAAAGAATTTAAGTATCCTTAAAACTGTCATTTTCGCTAATTCCACGACATTGCCCACAAATACTAATGAAACCGCTTTTCATACAAATGTGTTTTAATTAATGATTCTTCTAAATATCGGTATGTAACAAACCAGACCGATTTAAACCCATGCCCACTGAAAATGTTGTCAGGTGCTCTACCAACTGAGCTATATGGCGCTGGTCATTGAACCAGTCTGATCGTCACCATATAATTACAGTTCAAAATGTACATCTATCTGGTATTTTTAGTTCTATTCTATTTTCTTCATCAGGCAGCAGCTAAAGAGCATTGCTATCGCTAACTGCCTTTCACAAAACACTGGGTTGATCTATCTAATGCTGTAAGTTTGTACATTTATACAAATAATGTTTAGGTAATAAATAGGACACATGGGACTTAATTATTTGGTAATTTTTTCTCGTGAAAATGTTTAAGAAACCTGAATGGCTCACTTTGTCAGGGCTGATAAGTTATTTTCTATAATAACAACTGTAAATATTTAAATGTTCCCCCTTTTTAAAGGCCGATGAGGAAAGGGCCTCGAAGATTTAGAGTGACATAAGAGGACATATGTCAGGCCCACAATGGTTCTCATAAAGAAGTTGGCAATCTCGATTTGGGGAATTAAATTAAGCAACTTGTAGAAGGAAAAGACAAAATCTGCAAATCACTTTTTCAAGATCAGTGGCATTAGTATGAATGTTTCATTCATACTAATGCCACTGATTTAACAGCATACAGTTAAAAGTATTATGCGAAAACCAGCAAATAAGTGCATTAACGGTGTACAACAATTTAGTATACATTTACCGAGAAAAAGGCACTGCTTGTGTCATGTACCACCCCAATAAAGGCACAACCAGATTGTGATGTTATGCATTCTGATGCACACGGTTCTTTCTGAAAGTTGAAAGAGAAAAACATATGTAAATGATTATAGAACCTAACTGCAATTTTTCACTACGAATACCATGCTTTAGGACTCAGTTCAATGATTCGCTCTACATGTATTCGTTTTGAAGCAAATCTTCCGTCGTTAACAACTTCATGAGCAACTTACTGAGATTTTACCTTTAAAAAATGTTGGAGTGTTTACAAACACAACCTGACAGGCAAACAAGTCCTGCAACATTATACCCTTATCAGATATTATACTATCACCTTTTTAAGTCAGGATCCAAAAGGGTGGTTATGCTTCGTAATAATCTGACGGTCTGTGGTTGATCAACCATATGCATTTAAAATATTATATATTATCAAGTATAACTCTAATGCTAAACATTTGTTTTGTCAAAATCTGCTGGCATCTTTTCAGTAATTATTTCTCTTGGTTGTCAGATGTCTAACTCTTTCAGCTGGAAATAGAGGAAAATAATTCATATTATTACAATTCTAGACACAGTGTAGACTCTGATACTTCAAAGAGGACTGAACATGTTTATCTTACTTGTCTTGTCTCAGTTTCATATTGTCATAAAAAGTGCACAGGTTCTAGTACTGTACATAGGCAATCAACTATATAGACGCTTGGCCTTAAACAATAAAAAACATTTAAAAATGTTCATAGTCATAATCAAATCATCATGTATAATATTGTACTACTTTGGCATAACGTTTGAACTGTTCAATAGAAAATCTTTAAAAAATGACAAATTACACAGAACATGTTGGTCAAGTACATTCGGGCACACATTTCCCTCTTCACTGCAAACTTCAAATGCATCACAACATGTCTCAATCTCCTATTCCCATTTGACATCTTCATTGGATAGGTGGGAAGTCTGTATATCTCTAATTTTCCTTCTCTAGGCTCTTTTGGATTTTTGTACAGTTTGCGCGCCAAAATCAAACACCGAGGGAACAACATCTGTTTTCAATTAAGACCGATCACCGACGACAATAAGACAGCTATTTAGATTTTTCATGGTTTAAAAGTTTCTGTTAAATTATAAGCTTGTTTTCACTGCTAATAATTTTAATTCAAAGGTAAACTTTCAAACTGTACATTAATTACTAAGTTTCATTTGTTATATAGGATTCATCCAATGAAATTTCAGTTTTGCGTATGTATGTCCAAGTAAATTTATGTAAGGTTCACTTTCAAGCGCACGCTATTCCGAGCAAGTCGTTTTTTTTATAATTCTTGATATATTTAGGTTTATTTTGTATTTCGAATTTCTAATAACACATTTCAAAAAAAAATTAAAATGAGGGAGGATCCGCCACTCAAATGTTCGCCGACTCACCATTTTAGCAGTGGATACACAGGTTTCAATAGAATTTTCAAGTTTTTTTAATGGTTTTTCTTTCGCGGCGGCGATTTTAACTATTTAAGTGTCTGTGTTGTTGCGATCTAAATATTAATATGTTTTGTTGAAAGTTGCAGTTGAAAATTAGAAATAGTAGGTATAAATTAGTGAATTAGATCAATTTATACATTTAAAACAATAGTTCTGCAACTAAATCATCAAAATTATAAAATTAACTTTTATTTGGTATCTACGTCTCAAACTGTCTTCGTGAAGTCTGACATTACCAACTGTACTTATATGTTTATAATTTCAAAGTTAGTGCAGATTGTTAAATAAATATTTACACCTAAATAAATTATTATTACCCTTAAATATTCTTGTAGTATTCTCACTGCCTCTGATATGTACGGAGTCTATTAACCAATCTAGATTTAAACATATATTGGTTAATTATTAAAATATTTCCTTCGTTGGAAAGCAAAACCAACTCATCATATCAAAGACTTCTTCCTCGGTACGTCACCGGCACTTTGGTTGATTCTAGGGCTGAACTTTCTTCAATAGTATTTTCTATGATGGGTGAGAGATTCGAAGTTGTAAAATACATCGCACATACCTACATTCTTTAATTGTTTGATTTGGTTACATTTGCTCAGAGCTCTACATAACCCCCCCCCCCCAAGAAAAACCCCTAAAACCCCTTAATTTACTACAATCAGATAAACACAGTGAACTTGTTCATTATAACGTTTCCTCGACAAGCTTTTTTTAAGGATCAAACCTTAAAATCTAACAGCTACTTGAATGTAAGGTAGAATTTCTTTCTTTTCAAACATTTTTACACTTTTAACAAAGTAAATGTGTTGCGAAACTTTCCAATACTGGAGTTCAAGGCCAAAGTGAATATTCCTCGATCATAAATTGTTACATTGTTATTTTTAAAACACACAAATTATCATTAGTTTAAATGTTTATTGATCCACAAAATCATCCGTTCATTAAACGATATAGGATACAAATACTTTATTGTAAGAACAACTGTTAAAACATCACCTACCCAAATATTAAAATTTTGAATAAAAAACATTTAGTCACTATATACATGTTCTCTTACCTTGAAGTCAGGCGATTAAAAATAAAAAACAAGTTAACAAAATAAATATGATTTTATACCGTTACAAATTGAGCCAGCATACTCTTCTCTACATAAACAACCCCCTTTTGCTATACAAACAATTTGTGTTTCTTCACCATTGCAGCAAATATCTATAACAGAAGACAATGTCTTTTCGAATATTTAGAAACAAGTTAACAATATCAATCAGATTTAATGGATAACTATGTCATGTGACATATATATTTCACAACAGGGTTATACCACCGGCCTTGAGGAACATGTTTTGAGTTGATTTTTGTACCCCTTTATAATTAAGAAGTAAACTGCAATTTGAAAAGTTCACTGGGATATGAACTTGGTTCGTCACGTGATCAATCCTGATAAGCCCGAAGGGCTTCTCAGCAGATTTGATCACGTACCAACCAAGTTCATATCCCGGTGACATTTTTAACATTGCTGTTAATTACTGATATTTGAAAAAGGCAAACCGTACAGGATCATTAATAAACGATGTTTTTACGTTTACAATATTGCAACCGTTAAGTAAGCGCGTGCGGTTATCATTGTGACGCCATAAAAAACACAGAATTGAACGTTTTCGCTATTCTATAGGCTCATATAAGGAAGCATATTTGCAAATGTAAATATTGATATGTGAACTTAATTTTGGGGGGATAACAGTTTAGTAAAATTATAATCTAAATTATTCATGTGTATCAGTCATGGTGCATGAATAGAGACATACCAATTTATAGCATCATAGATCTAATCAAACTATTATATGCATTACGTAAACATTCCCATGTTCCTCCTTGGGTCAAGAAACTGGCTATGAATTCTCATTTTTAAAACTTAGACTTCATTACAAACAAGTGTCAGCCAGTCTAGTTATTCTGGTACTTTGGGTCTTTAAAAAAACCTCCTGACCAGAAAGTCATCCAATTTTTACATTTTTTGTGTAAACTGTTCTTTTTAATTAGATTTAATACGTATTATAAAATATCATTAATATGGTTACTTTGAAGCAAGTTTTAGTTTGGATCAGAGAAATCTATATTGAAAACAATTTATAAACACAGAGAATAGTCAACAAAATAACTTCAGCTTAATTATCAGGAGAGTTAAAAAATGCAAATGATGTCAACACTGGTGAAAATTTACTTACTTTGCATGTATTTTAACAAGGAAAGTTCAGGAGTGTTGCTTTGGTTTCAATTTTAAGCCACTTGTTGACAATTCACAGAATACGAAGTAAGGCAATTCAGTGTATTTGTGGCGAGGCATATATCAGCAGTAAATATATTTCTGTCGATTGTTATTATTTTCTCTCGACGTTACATTTACACTAGAAACCTGTTCTCTTCATTTCAAAATACTTTATTGATATAATTCCTTATTTGGTTTCTTACTTCGCTAAGGAAAAATGTTCGGTTGTTAAAGTTCATTGAAGGCGAGACGACACTGAGCCTTTAATGGACTTAAACAAAAATCTAACATATTGCTGGAGACAGTCAGTAAAAACAATTCGATTTTTGTTTTGTGGATTACCGAAATTTTTGTCTGTTGATAAATTGAACAATATAAAATGATATAAAATGATAAAGACTTCTTTAATTTGCTACTTGCCGACTAGATGAATAGAGGCAATCACAAGTCGCGTTTTGTCCCATGACGTTGCGTCAGTTTAGTCCGAGGCAAAATAATTGATGTTTTATAGATGTTGTATTGTTTTATCTATTAGGGTGGTTTTTGATAAACTTATGAAGTTTCTAGTATGCCGGTACCCACTTTGCGTAACGAGTGGTCTCCCATGTCGTTGCTACGCCATTTTTAACGCTCGCTTCGGAGCCGGGTATGGTTTTTTCCCCTGTGATTAGGGTTAGGTTTCAGAGTTTTAAGATAGAATTAAATTATCGAGTTTTTCTTTTTTTTTGGAGACTTCTGACTTTGGGCTAATTCTTTTAATTTTTGCTAAATGCGCTTTTTGAAACCGAAAATTACAAGAATCAGGCTAATGTCGAAGCATACCGTGAACTTGATGTCGACAAAAAAAACCCAATGAAATAAAATAGATCTACTTAGGTTACAGGAAATCGTCCAACCGTTTAAGTGTTACATTTCTGTCATTAAAATGTTACGTTTCTGTCATTTAAATGTTACGTCGACAATGTTTAAAGCAAAACACCGCTCGTACATAGGCACCGTCACACAGGTACCTGGTATATAAACCCTTCGATTTCGTTACACCCGATTGCACACCTGAAACTCGTGGCCGACGTGTACTATTCCTTTCGTGGACTTTGGATTTTATGCATTTATTTCTAATTCTACGTGCATATTCTGTTTGTTAATAATGCATTGACCAATTTATTTGATGTTAGTATTCTCCTGGCTTGAAAAAAGTGCCTAAATTTGATAATTTCATTATGTGGAGTTATTTAACAAGATTTTTGAATCTGGAATTATACCTACACAGTGGATACATGGAAACATTATCCCAATTTATAAAAATAAAGGTAACAATACTGACCCATCAAACTATAGACCAATTACACTTATAAGTTGTCTAGGGAAATTATTTACTTCTATCCTTAATGACAGATTGACTGAGTATGCAAATAGAATAGAACTCATTTTAGAAAATCAGGCTGGGTTTCGTAAAGATTATTCAACTGTTGATCACATTTTTTCGTTGTACTCTTTGATAGAATTATCTAAGACATTTAAAACAAAATTGTTTTGTGCTTTTATAGATTTTGAAAAAGCATTTGATTCGGTTTGGCGTGTTGGTCTATGGAACAAAATTTTGTTGAACAATATTGATGGCAAGTGTTTTAACATTATTACAAATATGTATAAGGGAATTAAATCTTGTATAACTACTAGGGGTTTAACCTCTGATATGTTCCCTTGTACAGGGTGTTAGACAAGGTGAAAATTTGTCACCATTTTTATTTGCACTCTATCTTAATGATTTAGAAGGGTTTTTATCAACAAATGATGTAAAGGGTTTGACATCACTTTCATATCAATTAGAAAACAAATGTAATTTGTATTTAAGACTTTTTGTACTATTATATGCAGATGATACAATATTATTATCAGAATCTCCTGATGATCTCCAACATCAACGTAATGTTCTTCAAAGATATTGTAAAAGCTGGCACCTCAAAGTTAATAGTGATAAAACAAAAATTGTCATATTTAACAAAGGTAGATGTCATGTTGATTATTCATTTAAGTACGGGGACATTAGTCTAGAAGTTGTAGATAATTTTAAATACCTTGGAGTACATTTTTGTCAAAATGGATCATTCAATCTCAATGTGAAAGAACTCTGTGAAAAGGCTACTAAAGCTATGTATAGTGTAATAGGCAAATGTAGAAAACACAATATGTCAATTGATTGTAAATTAGATATGTTTGACAAAATTGTGAAACCTATCTTACTATATGGATGTGAAGTTTGGGGATTTGGTAATATTGCCTTGGTTGAAAAGTTGCATCTGAAATTTTGTAAACATATCTTAAACCTAAAGTCGTCAACACCAAATTATATGGTTTATGTGGAACTTGGACGATATCCATTAATAATTAATGTTAAAGTCCGGATGATTGCATTTTGGAGCAAACTTGTTTTTTTTTTCCACAAAATAATAAAGTTTCGTCAAAATTACAGTATGTAATGGGTAAAATGAACAGACCCTGGTTTAAATTTATTGTTAAAATATTGAATGATTGTGGTCTATCTTTTATTTTGTACCAACAAAATGTAAATATCCAGTGGCTTAAGAAATCTGTTTTTCATATACTTCTGGACCAATTCAAGCAGTCATGGAATAGTGAAATGTATAATTCATCAAAAGGTATTAACTATAGAATTTTTAAAACCACGTTATCTGTCATGTTGTAAATTTTGAATTTACTGGGTGGGTGTAAATACAAAATTAACAACATGACAAGTTGTCATGTTGTAAATTT
This sequence comes from Magallana hongkongensis, assembly GCA_016163765.1. Taxonomy (NCBI): domain Eukaryota; kingdom Metazoa; phylum Mollusca; class Bivalvia; order Ostreida; family Ostreidae; genus Magallana; species Magallana hongkongensis. The sequence continues at coordinate 3,932,308 of WFKH01011801.1, forward strand.
TGTATTTACACCCACCCAGTAAATTCAAAATTTACAACATGACATATCCTTGGAAAAATACTTACTGGTTCTGCCTTTTAAATATCAGAATTTTTTTTGTACTTTTAGAACAAGTAATGCAAAATTGCCTATAGAACGAGGTAGATGGTATGATATACCTCGTGAAAACCGTATGTTCCATATTTAACTGTAATGAGATAGGAGATGAATTTCATTATTTATTCAAATGTACAAATATAAAAATTAAAGATAAGAGAGTTTTATACATAACTTCATATTTTTACACACAAACAAATGTTTACAAATTTCAACAACTATTTAATACTAATAATAAAAAATTGTTGATTAAGCTGTGTAAATTCATTAAAGTTATAATTGAGAGAGTTAGCTCTCTAGGTTAACTGCCAATCAAACTTTTTTTCCTTGTCCTTTTTTCTTTTTTTTTAATTTTTCATTGTCACTTTCCAATGCATGCAATGTATTATATGTATTATTATTCAACGATTCTTCTCAACACTGTAATTTACGCAGTTAAGAGAATAAAGAAAGTGTCATTGTCATTGTCACAACACTGAACTTTCAATAGTTAAACTCACACTAAAAATGATATACCATAGTTACTGATTTGACATTTTATCACAATGGAAATAAAGTTATCATTTACTTACTAGCTGGAGAACAAGATCCATTCTCATTATCACACATTTCCGTTTCGTTCCAAGAGCATTTTTTGGCACATCCATCACCGTAATGGAATATATCGCACCTTGTCATTTAAAGTACTCTAATATGTAAATAAAACCAAGATGAAATGAACAAAATTGATTGGTCAAAGATGAGTCAATTAAAATTATGATGAGAATGACCAAAACCAAAATCAAAAGATTGTTGGGATGAATATTTACACTTAACTGTTTGTACATAAAACTTCTCAAATAGCATTATCTGACTTTTTGAAAAAAGGGGAAAATGATTTGCTTCAAATGCCTATTTTAAAGTTGTTAGATGATTGGCATCTAATACAAGATTCCCCAACATATGTAAAAGAAACGGCATTAACTATAAAGCTATAGTAATATTTAGAAAATATACTTCCCATACACTTCAGACTTGAATTCATAGTTGCTTAAATCAGTTAATTTGATATAAAAATAAATATGATACATGTAGTCTATTCTACTATATGATTAGACAAGATGACCGAAGAGCATTTAAAACTTGGTACTTTGTTTATTGTTTTCACAAATGTATTGTACTAAACAATTAAAAGGTATCTTAACTTAAAAAAGAATATTTTTTGTTTTACTGTATGCTTTTGTATAAATTCTTATTCAAATGAATTGTACAATATTCAAACGGTAGTTTATCATACATTTAAATAAACTGTAAGATATTAATCACATCTTAGTTGTTATTTGTTACCATGAAATGCTAAGGGTGCAATTTAATTGACAGTTGTATTATAACTATGAAATACTGGTTTTGCATGATGTTGATTGGTTTTGAATACTGTTTAAATGTACCATTTAGACAAAAAAGGTGTTCCCTTTTATAAGATAAACCAATGGTATAAATATTTGTTTGATTCTACTTGTTTGACACTATCCCCTCTCCATCCCGTCTTGCAGTAACACACTCCTGTTGACGAGTTACAGCTCAGTGAATTATCAGTCACACAGGTACAATGTTTTACACAATTTGGCCCAAAGGTATAACTGATGCAGTCTTAAGAAGTAAGAGCGCAACATTTATTTAATAAAGTATCAATTGTTTTTATAAATTGTTATGATCGTAAAGGATATAAACTAGATGTAAATATAGGGATTTTTTCTTAAACTTTAAAGAAAATTTGCGTTAAACCTTAAAACAATATCTATAGTAAAGAAATCATTTCTATTAATTGTGTTAAATTCTTTGATGTTTTAGATATATATTAGGTATAGACCCATTTGTGGAATTATTAAATATTGATTGGGATTTCTTTATCATTTCCATCAATAATAAGATGCTGAGATGCGCATTTTTAAAGTATTTCTCACCGTTAGCACAATATTATAAAAGACAACAGCTAAACACCAACTGGCGTTTTTGGTCATCGCTTATTTATTGAAATTGAACATGCATTTTAACAACCGACCTGCTACCCAATTGGTGAGCATGTATATGGCTGCACAATAAATCAATCAATCAATCAATCAATCAACACATCAACAATCATTTGTTCAATCAATAAATATAAATCAATCACATCAGCAATATAGGATTGTTCAATCAATCTATCAATCAAACCTTAAATCAATCAAACCATAAATCAATCAATCAAATTGTTTGATCAATCGATATAAATCAATTACATTAGCAATAGGATTATTAAATCAATCAATCCATAATCAATCAATCTATCAATCAATATCAATCATCATTGTCAATTGATGAATTGAGTCAATAAATAATCAATAGATCAAATAGTAGATAAATAGCGCTTTGCTTAAAGCGGGTTAATGGCTAGGCTAGGTAGACCCTGGGCACAGTTGACCACCTATTCCCAAGCTTTGAGCAGGCCCTGGGAACAGTTGCCTACATCAAAGACCTGAGAAACCTTGCCATGTTGCAAATTCCAAAAACAAACAATGTTCTAGAGTTTGAATGGTAACCACAAATGGAGCACAGGAAGAAGTAGATGTGAAATAAGCCATGACGAAATTGGGTATCATGGTAGATGTATGTACGCACTGAGCACAAAATGAAGTCCACGATAGGAATTATTGTCCTGGTAGTTGGCGATAGTAGGTCACATGTTGACACTGTTCCAGTGTGAATTGAATCCCATGATGAGAATGGTTATCGTGATATTTGGTAATAGCAAGTTGTGTGATGATGCCAAACACGAGGTGAATCCCAAGGTGAAACAGGAATCCTGGTAATTGATAATAGCAAGTCCAGCCTGAATTGTTGACTGGAACATAAAGCAAAGAGCACAGCAGTATCTGATATACTTCGATTAATATCCAAGTAATGAACATGATTGAATAATTGGTGGCAATGATTAAATTTGATTATAGCTATTCAATCATGAATCCAAATAAATAATTTCAAATTGTAGCCATATGCACATAACAACCACATGTGGTAATTTGGCTGCAAACAAATTAAACTCAATGAACTGACGTGACAATAATTAAGTAACATAAACATGGCATCGTTCAAATTAATGCCATCATGACACAATTCAAATAGGGTGGGAGGGTTTGGGTGTAATTTTGTCTGATGATCCGGCGTCATGGAAGAAGTTGATGAAAAAGGATGCCGAACCCGATATCAATTGCGGACACCAAACCCGTTGGTTTAGCTAAAGCTAACCTGATCCTTATTAGGATCACGACTAAAGATAACGTTGCTGTTGCTTGTATAAATGAATTTATCCTTAGGGATAAATTCCATTATAAAAGACAACAGCTGAACACCAACTGGCGTTTTTGGTCATGGCTTATTTATTGAAATTGAACATGCATTTTAACAACCGACCTGCTACCCAATTGGTGAGCATGTATATGGCTGCACAATAAATAAATAAATCAACCAATCAATCAACACATCAACAATCATTTGTTCAATTAATAAATATAAATCAATCACATCAGCAATAGGATTGTTCAATCAATCAATCAATCAATCCATAAATCAATCAAACCATAAATCAATCAATCAAATTGTTTGATCAATCGATATAAATCAATTACATTAGCAATAGGATTATTAAATCAATCAATCCATAATCTATCAATCTATCAATCAATATCAATCATCATTGTCAATTGATGAATTGAGTCAATAAATAATTAATGGACCAAATAGTAGATAAATAGCGCTTTGCTTAAAGCGGGTTAATGGCTAGGCTAGGTAGACCCTGGGCACAGTTGACCACCTATTCCCAAGCTTTGAGCAGGCTCTGGGAACAGTTGCCTACATCAAAGACCTGAGAAACCTTGCCATGTTGCAAATTCCAAAAACAAACAGCTTAGCTAAGGTGTTTGTCCGCCAGACGATTTGCAACCCAAAACCCTTTGAAGGGGCGAGCACAGGGATGAGGGCAAGTTTAAGGGTAAGCCATGACCAGAAATTGAGAGGGGGGGGGGGGGGGTACAGGGGCAACTGGGAGCATGGGCCAGATATAGGTTTTAACTAAATCTCAAAACCAATTAACGTTATATCAACCTGCAGTTGGGATATTAACTTATTGTAAGCTAAACATGTTTAAAATTGGATAATAGATAATGATAAAATTTTGTCAAAGTTTTAAATCCATGAAGCCATAAATGTTAAATGGATATACTATTAACAAGGCATTGTACAGCAAGTCAGCGAGAAGAGTATTGAATATAAATGATTTGGTTATATATACAAGTTGGCCTAACCTCATATCAATTGTTATTCGGTGTATTCAAGCTCAAAGGCAGAAAGACCCTTTGTATTGTATTCATCACATGTTTAAGATAAGGGTCAATTATAGATATGCATAAATCCTGACTTGTAAGTGCGTATGTGATAGGACTGAAGCTAGCAATGGTTAGTACAACCATAATCTGAAATAAAGGTTGATTCTACGTTCAGTCATGGCCATTTGCCTTTGACTGAATTTATAAAACAGACTTAAGTTAATTGTAATGGGAGATGTTGGTGTAATGGATATATCCTGTGTTTGGATCATATGTAAGCCCGGTCCCTTGGAATTAAACACAGGTGCTTTTAATCAACATGTATAAAGAATTTGACATCTGTGCATAAAAACCATGTTTTACCAGAGAAGTGACATGGGTTAAATGAATGCATCAAATGAGAAATACGGGTGGTCGTGACAATAAAGTTGACCGCTTGGCATTTTACTGAATGTGTAAATATATATTCAAGGTGCAAATTGATTACTGTTGCAATTGTAATGCAAGTGAAGATATGATGTTGTTACTGATATATGACTATAGAGATTAGAAATTCTGGTGGGACATGGTGGGACACGGATTTATCCCTAACCCTAGTAAGTGATTAAACATGTTATCAGCAGCGATGAACACACCCAAATCTGTAGAACTTGAACCAAAAATCAACATTAGGATGGACTACTAACTCAATAATTTAAGTTCAATAGTTGGCAAACAAGACATCATAAAGATAATGACAAAGATTATACCAAGTATTAATTAGAAGTGTGAATAATAAGACAAAATACAATGTATAAGGGTTAAACAGTATTTATACATGCTAGTTACCTGCAATGAGCAAGCCAAACCTGTCAAAAGTTTGTTTTGGCACCAAGCGCCTGAGTTTGTGTGTTAATAAGACTTTATTTTAAGCAATGAGGGCTTAATCAATATGGCCAGAGAAGTGAATGCTGGCAAATACGAGGATTAAATGTGCATTTCATACCTAGACATACACGGGTTTTCTTAAATAACTGAACATATTAGCTAGAAGAATGAACTGAAAGAGCTATGCTTGATTGCCGTAGATTATTATTTTTTTTTTTTAAAGAATAGGTCCCATTTCAGGACCTTTAAGCACATTGATTGAGGTTGTTTAGTTGTACCTGAATAAGGAAGAGGCTGTTACAAGATCTGTGGTGTTTGGTATCTATGTGGATTTTGTAAAGGTCGAACAAACCCTAAAGCATCAGGAAGCGGCGGTCAGCAATCTAGAAAGCTGTTTCAAGTCTTCTAATGGTTAACGTCGGCATGTATGCTGAAAGCATTTACTTGTGGCAATACTCTACAATATTGTATAACAAGTTTTAGCCAAGTGTAAATAAAAGCTTGATTGTTAATTCTATAGCAAATGGGTACGATTAAAATCATGAAATTTTATAAATTTATAAATTTAAATTAAATCTAAATTTGTCTTAACACAAAAAATTACTGTTTGAAATGTTGGTTTAGTGTCACCCGCATCAATGTATGACATTACCTGATAATCAACTTATAAGTGGTCAATACTGCATTAATAATTAAATTTATGCAAGTCAATACTTACAGTAGTTGATCATATACTTAACACAGACGTCAAGGTGTTGGAAAACACATATGCTGCAAAATCTTAAAAGTGGCATAGCTCTAAAATGGTAAATAATAAGTTTTAACAAAATGTTGTCATATATTATAGATTCAAGAACAATAACTAATTGTTATGATACTGAATAGAGTTGTCTTTCTTTGTCATGATGATGCTGCACGTGTTCCAAAATAA
>WFKH01011801.1:3952466-3963453 GCA_016163765.1 Magallana hongkongensis
CTACAGATCAAGTTTACACTTTTGTAGCGTCTGGTTGACATATTTTCAAGAAAATTAATTTTTTATATTCCAATTTTTTAATGTTCGGGTTCGTTATCGGGTTCGGTGTGTATTGAATAAACGAGGCCAGTATGTGAGATTCGTCAGTAATAATATCGTGCGTTACTTGTACCATTCCTTTTATCATTTCTAACAAACAAATAAATTCTGTAAAATAGTGTCAAGCATTGTGTCGTAAATTTAATCGGCAGGTGTTTTTTGTTTTTTGTTTTGGTATTATTACAATCGGGTTCGTTATCGGGTTGGGCTGTTTAACTGTTTGGTTTGATTCGGGGTACAGAAGACGGTAAGAAATGATATTGTGCATCACAGTGCATTGTTTTCACAAATTTCTACCAGCGAATACTAAATGAAATTGGCGAAATTACAGGAGATAAAATAAAGAGTATTATTTAACCTTTTTTGGATTTAATTTCTATATCAACTATATAGTTTGAATTTCCTCTGTTCTTTTATCTCTGATTAAAGCATGACATCTCGTTTACAATAGTTCTGAAATAGTTGTGTGCTTGAAAGCTTTCTTAGAATAATACGAGCCGGTAGGGGACGTGTATTGCTTATGCAATACTCTCAGAATGCTTGTTGTTATTGTTATTGATCAGAATTTTTTTAATCAAAAAATCAACATCCTTTTTAATGAATTATATTCAAAATGACTCTAACATAATTTGACGAAAATACCCTGCAAAGTGAGTAAATATTTTTATTCCTTTTAAAAAAAGAGAATTAATGTTATACTTTAGCGCAACTTGAAATCCAGCTTTTTGTCGTATGTGAAATCTTAAGTGCGCGAATATTAATTGTCGTATGAGAATTTTTTCACTTACGAGTGCTTTCGTGAAACTGACTTGATATTTGTTTTGAGAAATTGTTAACTCTAAATCTTACGTAAAATTTTATGATTTTTTGTGAAAAAAGCTACACTTAAATAAGTGACAAACTTACGTCTTTAAGCATGTTGAGCTGTCCTGATCATTTTGGCTCTGTCCCGCATACGTCATGACAATCAGTGGTATCTAAAATACATCAAAGTGTAACTACGTTACTGCTCTTCATGTTCTCCATATCTGTATATAATTGTACAATCATTTTCTTTTTTAACATTTTATTCAATTGCCTAGCGAATTATAGTATACATGCATCGATTTTTCACTACTTAAAAATAGCATGCAGTGTCAATCTGCAGCATGACAAGATCCTTTTATTTTCATTAATTTCATTTTTGTATTTTGATAAAAAAAAAAAAGTCCTTAACTCCAACATTAAGGACAATTCACAGGTATAAACTGTTCAAAAGAATCCCCCGCGCTTTGTATAATAGCGAGCGCGAAGCGAAGCGAGCTCTAAGAACCAGTGCGCGGGAAAAAGAACGAGCTAATTCTACAGATTAAACAAGAAAAAAAAAATGGCAGCATCCCAGCAAGCTTTCGAGCTCCTGTAATGCTATGCAAAAATTGGCTGGTCTTTCAGTCGGAGTTTACCGATTCGTGGGATTTGTCGACTTGAGTATCGCACATGCTTTGTTTGGAACCAAGAGAGCTATTAAATCCTCATTTTACTTCGTATTCTGTTGAGAAACGTAAACAAAGCAAAAGAAAGTTTATGTATGACGTCACAGTAAACTCGCGCTTTATTTAGAGATGGATCAAGCATCTGTACTGCGTGTTAGTGAATAAGTATTCGCTATTTCAGTGTAAAGTGCGATTTATCGGTTGATTATTTTTGTTTTAATTTTTTATGGCTTAGATAAGAGGATAATATACATGCAAGTTCCATGCTTTACTGTCATAACGATCCAAGCGTATACATGGATTGTACATGGTACTCTACATGTAGGTACAGTATTGTTTGTAGGAATTTGAAAATATAAGAAATTTTATTAGAATAACATCTAATCATTTTGATAAATAAAAAGAAAAAAAAAGAGAAGAAAACTTAAAACATATTTAATATCAATATGACCAAACCTTTAATTTGGAATTGGTATTTACTAATTACACATGTACACACCTAAAAAAAAAAAAGGGGGGGCATATGCCTAAAACGTATATTTTGCATACAGAAATGAGCAAATTATAAACTAAAATTATGTAACAATTGAAAAAAATTAAAACTCAGATAACAACAAAGAACAAAAGAGAAATAATAATGAAAATTAATTTATCGTTTACAGATTTTTCTTATCAAATCTTCTTCAAGAGTAAAGGACTGGCCCCGCCGTCACCAATATTTTCAAATCACTCAACTCAGTCCTCAACTCAAATCCTTCAAGGAAACGAACATAAATTTGAGGTCAATACTCAGACTTGAGGCTGACTCTGAGTAATGACTTGAGGAATGTTGGTGGTCTTATTATAATATATGCATCAAATTGACTTTGTGTTTATCAAAAATATATCTCATCTTGCAGTTTCTTTTTTACAATTTGAGCGAATTGAAATCGGTGTGTGCGTGTGTGTGTGTATATAAACACAAACATATATATATATATATTTATATATATATATATATATCCCAGGGCGGGACAATTTTTGGAAAATGTAACATTAAATGTATTTAACGTCGGGTTCTGGGGGTTGTATCGAAGCGATAGGTGGGGCAAGTTTATGGGATTCTGGGGGTTGTATCGAAGCGATAGGTGGGGCAAGTTTATGGGATGTAGTTGACAATGATGCGAGATATGTGTAGTTCCTGCTGCGCTCGCATCAAGGGTCACACTGCGTAAAACGCGCGCGCGCTGTCATATTACTTGTACATTGAAAATTATATTTGGAGAAATATGTTTCACTTAGGTAATTGATATGCTTCGACTTTATTTCGCGGATAAAGGTTCATATCTATTTATTAAAATCAAATAAATAAATAATTGTTTTTATCAACGATGCCCCATAATTTCAGCTTGATCATATCATATGATCAATTGAAGTCGAATGGAAATCTTGCTTTTGCATTATGATAAGGGCTGTATTGTATTGTATTCATTTTTGGTTTGTGCATTTTGACTTACGCAATTTATTCGTTTTTGCTTGGGTTTTGTTTCCAAAATGACAGAGGCGCACACAAATACACTCGTTAGGTATTTTTACCATTAATTTGTAAATACATTAACATGCATGTACAATCCGCACACTCTAATCAGGGATAGGGTAATTGAAAAAAGTATTTGGAATTGAGCGTAATTAATTACATTTTTCAAAGTAATTGAAAGTAATTTGTAATTGACTCTGCCTTCAATTACAAGTAATTAAATTTATTTAAATACATTCCAAAAATATCATGTATTTTCAATTACTTTTCAATTACATTTCAATCACTTTTTATCCAAGTTTAAAAAGGTGTCTTATAATGATGTTTAGTTTGTATACCTGTTTGGCATGGGCTTTATTTATACAATAATTAAATGTATCATAATGTTTAATATGTTCATACAGCATGGCACACTGCCCAGAGCAATAGGTAAAGGTCAAATTTTGTTCAGGTGTGAACCCCTCTCATACCCAAGAACCCCCCAATTTTAGACTCAAGGGAGTCTAAATATTGTATTGTGAATTATAGTCATTATTATTAGCTCACCTGAGCTGAAAGCTCAAGTGAGCTTTTCTGATCACATTTTGTCTGTCGTCCGTCTGTCTGTCCGTCCGTCTGTCCGTCTGTCTGTCTGTAAACTTTTCACATTTTCAACATCTTCTCCAGAACCACTGGGCCAATTTCAACCAAACTTGGCACAAAACACCCTTAGGCAAAGGGGATTCAAAGTTGTGAAAATTAAGGACTATGCCCTTTTGCAAAGGGAGATAATTAGGAATTATTGAAATTTTTTGAGAATTCTTTTAAAAATCTTTTATAACAGTTACATGTAGCTTCATACATTTTCAGGTTCTGTTCAGGTAATGTGATCGAAATGACGCCAAAATGACTCACTTATAAATGTGTTAAGTTAACACATACATGTATATTGTATCGATGGACGATTAGTAATTTAATTGTTGCATTGTGTGTGCATATTAAATTTTCTAAATCCCGTGGGCTTGCAGTTTGAAGTTGGTTTGATCTACGGTGTTTTTTTTTATGTTTCCGATACTTAAACTTGTGTCTTTTATTCTGCCATCGAGCAAGAGTTACAGAGAAATGATGCTACTATTAAAAACAACTTCGGAAGCTTACCGGTACAAAGTTTTACAAAAGGTTTGATTAGGTTTTGTTGTATTTTTTAAATTAAAAAAAAGGAGCGTTTTCAGCCGAAGGCAGTGCATTTAATATTTTAATTACTTAATACCCGAACACCGAATTTGTATTGTCAGCAATAATAATTAATTCGTTGTGTACATTAATCCACATTTTTCATGATGGTAGATTAGATACAGTGTTAGGTGCATGTTTGTCATCTTTGATTTTTTCTTTTTTTTGCAAATGTTAAGTCATATTAAAAGTTACTGACTATTCTTTTTTGTTTACCATACTGAGAAAGCTAAGCAAAACCCATGTTCAGAGATACTAAAAAAAAATTAATCTAACTGTGAATTGGATATAGATTAGACAATATGTAAAAAAAAAAAAACCCAAAAACAAAAACCCAAGCAACTAAATGATGAATAAAAGTTATTAAACAGGGGTTATTTAAATTGGTTTGTAGAAGTACATCAAAGGAATCAAATTTTAAGTTTGTCCTCACTAGAAATATGCATAGCATGTATACAGACAAATGTTGTCACTATGATCAATTTGTAGTTAATGATCAGTCGGAAATGTCACATATACGACAACTGATTTGAGATTTTATAATAGATGAAATTAAAAATTACATATTGTCAACAGTTTAGGTTTTAAAATTTTAATTTGGATTTGGATAACGCTAGAATTTTCAACAAAATATAATTGACTTAAATAATATTTAGTTATGTCATCATAATGAATTGAATTATTGATTTAATGAAAAAATCAATTGACAATTATTATTGAAATGAAAATTAATGTTTAGTGGTCTATTTTAAAGAATTCCTACTGATTGGATTTTGGGCCAATCATCGGTTAGATATGACTAATTCTGCCAATTATAGCCGACCATCGAAAGTCGGTTGCTAAATGTCTCACGATGTCAATGATCAAATTTAGAATAGACAATTAAGATTTTCATAATCGATTATTTAAAACAAAATAATAAAAACTTATTAAATAAAAACTTCGTATGATTTTTTTTTCAAAACAAATTTAGGAGGTAACATGGCAGCGCCACGTTTTGATTATTTAATCGATTAATCACTTTCGATTATATCCGATAATTGATTATAAAAATTTTCTGATTTCCCAATGTAGTTAATGATTTTAAACCGAACTTACACCACTAACATACAGACATTATGAAGATATATTGATGTAATTTGTCTAAATGTAGATGTTGTGTTAATTGGAAATCGGTGAGATTTTCATAATCTATTATCGTTTCCTGCAAGTAATTATCAAATTGATGCTTTATAGTTTACTGTTGAATAAGTGTAGATAAACACATGATACAACCAACTGAATTGCAATGTTACTTAGCTTTTGTGTTTTAATTTACTTTAGTTTATATTTTTTGCCACAAATATAATTGATTCAAGAATTAAAAGCTCTATATTAAATATCTAGAATCATATTTGAGTACTAGACCACGCTGCACTGCAGACAAGATAGTTATGCCAAATGAAAAAATAATTGTGTTTCTGATAACATGCCAAAAATATTAAGGGTAGGTCGGTAGACAATTTTTATTTTTTAACAATTTTACCTTTTATTTTAAAAAACATTACTTAATTATTCAATGCCCTGGGTTGTTGTTTTTTTTTTGTCAATATATATGCACTTATTAATATTTATTAGCTAATCAAAGGGATTTTGTTGTTTTATTACAAATTAAATATTTGCGTCTATTTTGTATGTGTATGTAGTTTTGCTTAACTATTGACGCCGTTCTATTGAACTGCCGGTCAATAGACTGCGATCTATTAGGCCGCCGGTCAATAGACATCGATCTATTGGCCCGCCGGTCAATAGACTGCAATCTATCATCTTCGCTAGCCAAGGGTTTTCGGTCCACTTAGCTCCCCATAAACCCTTGGCAGATCTCATTACGAAAACTCGGTGATGCCTTGGCGCTATCTAGCGACCAACTTGAGTTGCGCCCCTTGTATATTTACATTTTAATCGAATGAAACAATGGGTAATATACACGCTACGGCATAAATACAACTTAAAAACAAGTTGACTAGCGAGAATAGGAGCATAATTAACGATGCTATTGAATAGGAATGAAGATATAACCTAGAGAAAGCTAGCAGGGACGTATATACTGACGGGATAGGCAACTTCTTTATTCGCCATGTTTACTTCCCATACTACGATCACACGAGGCTTGACAAGTTTGTAAATCTCTGTTCAATCCCGTAAAATATATCGGGTTTTTTAAAAGTGATCTGGTTAGACCATCCTTGTGGAGGTACTGTACTCGAGCACTTGTGAAAAGCACCGAATGTTTTACCAAAGATTACACGTGTATTTCTTTTAAACTTTATCTAAAGCGCTTGTTTACAACGCTGCGATTGGATCAGCTACTCGCAGCTGCAGCCAATCATAAAACGGAGCTTGTCACCGAGTTTTCGTAATGAGATCTGCCAAGGGTTTATGGGGAACGGAGTGGACCGAAAACCCTTGGCTTGGGAAGATGGCAATCTATTGGACTGGCAACGTATTTCAGAACGCGGATATGTTAAGGCTTCCCTGCAATGTGTAGAAAGTCACTTGTCTGTAAGTCATACGATATGACGTCAGAATTAACTTTGACGTCACGATCTGAATCCTTTCGATATTTCTCAGGGAATGTATCGTAACGTAATAAGTGAATTCTATCGAACATTAATAAAACTGCTTGTTTCCTTTACATAGAGGCTGTTTTTTTATATTAGTGATACCAAATTCAATATTATCAATATTGAGTATCAAACGATCAGCAGCTTTAAAGCTTCGTTTAAAGTAAATGAATATTTATAAACTAATGGGTTGGAGCCTCCATCTTCTACGTGTAAACTAATAAGTGGAGATGTTTTAATGCATGTAACAGCTTTGCCGCAAGTGAAAGATCAAAACAATCTTAGTAAATTGCATAATGGCACGAAAACCTTCTGTAATATACTGATCTGTTCCCTGCACCTCGGGAAAAATATCCGGGTCTATTGACTGCTTAAGCATTAAATAATTGTATAATATGTACTACAATGTAAATGTTTATTCTTTAAAACACATGAATAGATACATTCTATTATGTCTGGGATATGCATTTTAATAACTGCTGCATGCAAAATATGTACAGATTTAGAATAAAAAGTTGTAGGGTGGGGGGGGGTAAAAATAGGATAAGTCGGGTTACAGGAAACACATTTTATTTTTAGCCATGTCTCACTGTTTCACACAAGAATGCATCTTATTCCTCTGGCTGGGATTTAGAATGTCTGCCGAGGGCCTTTTGGGTTTTAGATGGTTCATATGCATAATATTCTGTGTAAGATGTGCGCTTCCCAAGGAAAAACAACAACAGATTAATCGTACTAGTCATAATTGAAAAGTCAACACTTTTATAATGGAATATTTACATTTTTTTGTGTCTTCGCCTGTGATAACATTACGTATCGATTTTGCACTACATGTATACAGTCTAATAAATAAAAATGATATATATTTATATTCAAATATTTGATTGTGCAATTATTGAAAATGATAAAAATATAAGTAATAAGAAATCATTCTTTGAATATTATGAGGTGGTAATTTTGGTCGGGGCATGATCAAATCTATTATAAAGTCCTTTGGGCTTTATTGGATTTGATCACACCCCAACCAAAATCATCACATCATAATACTCAAAGAATGATTCCTTATTACTTAGTTAATCAAAATAAGTTTACAATCGATTGATTTTTTAAAATTATAATTGATGACTAAAAACATCACTACCTGGATATAAAGCATAAAAATATAACAGTTTAATTAAGTCTCCCAAATAAAGTTTGGAGACTTACTGTTTTTGTACAGTTCCTCTTTTTCTTCTTTCTCGACTCTGAACTTTTCCATCGCAGTTCTCGGAGATGGCTGAACAAAATTGTACAAAACTCAAGCATATGATAGGCCTGCATATTTAGTTGTGCACCCTGGTTCGATTTTTTTTTATTTGAGGTTGGCTAACCAATTTTTAGGGGGGTCAAAAGGGTGTGGGGCCTAACATTGAACACTATGGGAAAATTCATGGATTCTATTGAAAATGATAATAACTTGAAAGTGGACAGAGACAATAACATAAGGTTTTCAGAATCATATATTGACTGTAACAGGCAATATATAATTATTAGATCTGACCCCTGGGGTCATCCCCACCCCCCAGGAATTGGAAATGACCATATATCTCAGAAACTGTTAGAATCCTGACCCCTAAACCATATACTTGTTCCTTTTGTTAAATGGCATCAAATTGTATGTAGGTCATCGGCCCCGGGGGTGGTCCAGACCCCCCTCGAACAGGAAATGCCCAAGTATCTTGAAAATGGTTGAGATCTTCACCCCTAAACCATATATATTCTTGTTCCTTGTGTTAGGGGCATCAAGTGGTATGTTGGTCATGGGCCCCGGGGGTGGTCCTGGGTCCTGACACCCCTCGAACAGGAAGTGCCAAAATATCTTTAAAACAGTTGAGATCCCTACCCCTTAACCACATTTATTCTTGTTCCTTGTGTCAAGGGACATCAAATGGAATGTAGGTCATGGGCCCAGGGAGTGGTCCTGACTCCCCTCAAATAGGAAGTGCCCAAATATCTTGAAAACAGTTGAGATCCCCGCCAATTAATCATATATATTCTTGTTCCTTGGGTCATGTCGATTCACCTGATATACAGTAAATGACCCCTGGGGAACATCATGAAATATCAGTAATAGAAATAATCAAGTATAAAATCTTTTTGTCAGTAAAGTTTGACCCATGTGGGTCATCCCCACCCCTAATGATGGCCTCTTTCATTTGGGAAAGTTTTTAATGACCCCGATTATAATAACATCTTGTTTAATTATTAGAATAGACAACAGCATTTGATTAGTTTGACTTTTGAGTTCATTAAACAAACAAATTATCCAGAAAGGTTGCTCACATTTAGAATAAATTTTGGTACACAGTTTTATAAAGAGAATATTTAGGTCAAGTTTTTTATTAGGTACTAGCTTATGAACAATTTGTTGACCAAGACATTCAGAGGAGGTCATATCATGTGTTTTACAAACATCTCTTAATTTTTTTACAGCATTGCACTGTTTAAGTTAAACACTAAAGTCATATTTAGAGGATGCATTAGGTGAAATTGTGTATTTTTTAGAAACAATGCCTCGCAAGAAGAGTTGGCGGCGGTCAATGGTAAAGATGAGAAACCAGAGTCGTGCCAGCTTTAATGACCAGAGACTCGTGGAACCTGGCCACGTAAAAAGCAGGAGCCAGTTAGACCCAACAATTAACGTTACATTTGACGGACCTGTAAGACTCGTGGAACCTAGCCACGTGAAAAACAGGAGACAGTTTGACTTGGGGGATACTGCCTCATTAAAAAGAGTACATAGTTTGCCTTCGGGCGCCAGTAACATTGCAAATATGCCTTCGGGCGCCAGTAACATTGCAGATTTGCCTTCGGGCGCCAGTAACATTGCAGATTTGCCTTCGGGCGCCAGTAAAATTGCAGATTTGCCTTCAGTCACCAGTAACATTGTAGATTTGCCTTCGGGCACCAGTGAAATTGCAGATTTGCCTTTGGGTTCTATGAAATGTGCTAGTCTGAAAACTTCACTCGGTTATATAAATGAAGAGAAGCAAGTTTGTGCTAGGAAATTGATATTTGGCTCATTTCATCAAGAAGATGATAGATTTTCTTCATTTTCAAGAGGAAGTCAGTGCACGTGCAATGCTTTTACAATGCTAGTTAAGTGTTATGAAGGATTTTCATTTACATCTGAATTTATAGATAAAACATTAATATCAGGAGACCAGCTTTATGTTAAAGTTGTAAAAAGTTTGCAAGAAAAAGGAAAATTTTTGAACAAACTTCTCTCTTTTGATGAATTACCTCTTAACATAACATTAGGAAAAAATCATCATATTATTCAGAAATTTGATAGCATTTGGGGATTGGTAGTCTCTGGAGAGCAAAACAGCCAAGTAAAAAGTTTGCATCAAGGTTTGGAAGAATCATTCCAAATTTCAAAATACATAATGATAATGATTGGGTCTGTTTGTTCTGCGATATATAAAGTGTCCAACAAGGAGTACTTCTTCTTTGACTCACATTGTCATGACAGTGATGGTATGTCATCATTTGATGGTAAATCTTTACTAGTGTTCAACAGGAATATTGATGATTTGGTCTCTTATTTGTAAAATATGTATAGTAGTATGCATATTGATTTTGCAATGCAATTCGAAATTTTACCCATCTCAATTGCAACATTGTGCCATAGCTTCCCAGAAAAAGATCCACTTCAGTAAAGGATTTATAGAATGGATGAAAGGCATCCAGTGACGAATTTAGTAGCCAAGGAACAAGACAGAAAAAGCTATATGAGGGATTACATGAAGAAAAAGAGACAAAATTAACAATTCAAACAACTTGAAAGAAACAAGGATATGTTGTCAAGAAAATTGAAAGGCAATATGTTGAAGTTAGAAAGAAAGAAAAAGAATGTGATAGAGGTGCAAGAAAATTGAAAAGGCAACATGTTGAAGTGAAAGAGAAAGAAAATAAAAGGGAAACAATTGCAAGAAAATTGAAAAGACAACATGTTGAAGTGAAAGAGAAAGAAAATAAAAGGGAAACAATT
Organism: Magallana hongkongensis; assembly: GCA_016163765.1. Lineage (NCBI taxonomy): Eukaryota > Metazoa > Mollusca > Bivalvia > Ostreida > Ostreidae > Magallana > Magallana hongkongensis. Next base: position 3,963,402 of record WFKH01011801.1, read on the forward strand.
GCAAAAAAATTGAAAAGACAACATGTTGAAGTAAGAGAGAAAGAAAAAGAAT
>WFKH01011801.1:3983617-3996363 GCA_016163765.1 Magallana hongkongensis
CTTAAAGGAGTTATAGGGTTGGCCCCTAAATCGATCTTTTCGAGATATCTCGAGAACGGTACATAATTTATAAACACTTATTGAACCACATGTGTTTAAAATGACAAGAGCTTTTATTTGACATCAAGAAAAAGGGGCTGACCCTTTAAATTAGGGGCCGAGAGGGGTCTAAAGTATTTTATTAATAACTTTTAACTGTGAAATATTTTGTGATACGTTATAAAAGCAATTATGTTCATTATAACAATGTTTATCTTTACATGATAAGTGTTTTCTCCTTTTTGCGTAATAAGGAATTTTTAGGGGTCAGAAGTCCAAAATTTTGATAACCAATATCTGAAATTGGAGAAAAATTTTGAAAAGTAATGTTGAACAAAAGATGCTCAATACAATGTGCTTAATGATATGCAACTATAATTTGATTGTTATTCAGTCCTTAAAAGGAGTTATAAGTTTGGCCCCTAAAGCGATCTTTTTGAGATATCTCGAGAACGGTACATAATTTGTAAACACTTATTGAACCAAATGTTTTTGAAATGACAAGAGCTTTCAATTAACATCAAAAAAAAGAAACTGGTCCTTTAAATTACGGGCCGAGAGGGCTGTAAAGTATTTAAGTAATAAATTTTAAGTGTAAAATATTTTGTGATACGTTGCATTAGCTGCAGAACTGTAGCTCCACGGAAAATTCGGGTTGACGGACCGTGGAGCTACAGGTCCACCCATATAAAAATCTGTTTATTTATTGCGCACAAAAAGTTGCGCGCGGTTTTGGACTTATTAACCTAATTAAGATATATATTCTGTGAAAATCTCAATACCAAAAAATTCCTGAGACATTTTACTTAAGATGTCTTTACTTAACTTGCCTCTGAATATCTTTTAAACACTCTCACCGGCCCCGTAAAGTGAAATGGTGTGGTTTGTTTACAGGTAAAAATGGCGACTCTTGATCCCGACGTGAATTTAGCATACTTCAATTTCCGAGGTCGGTTAGGGTGCTAAGGAAAACGTTTGGGACAAGTAAAGAGGCGAATCAGTAGTAAATTTTCTCAGGATTTTTTTTGTATGAAAATATTTACAGAATATGTCCTAAAATTAGCTTAATAAGTCCAAAACCGCGCGCAACTTTTTGTGCGCAATAAATATACAGTTTTTTATATGGGTGGACCTGTAGCTCCACGGTCCGTCAACCCGAATTTTCCGTGGAGCTACAGTTCTGCAGCTAACGTTGCATGATTCTTCAAATTTGGGCTCAAGAGGGGTCTAGTGTCATTTATCCATAGCTCTTTTAGATCCCACCTCAATGGTTTCCAGATATGTTTCGTTAACGAAGATCAAAAGCAAGGTCATTTCACCTTCTAAAAATTGGACGGAAGACCTCCTCGTTGCTCGCAACGAGATCGTATCTAGTTATTCTTTTTTTTCTTTTTCTGACTTTTTTGGAGCGTTATTTCTCAAAAACTATTCAACCGATTTGCACAAATTTTTCCGGACTGATTAAGCATCATCGGCGCTACATATTGTTAAATTTTCAAATGATGACGTCACTTCCGGTTTCAGATATTGACGATTTTGTATATTTTTTAGGGTCATTTTGTCCACGCATCTCCTCCGAAACTAATCAAGATAGAAGTTTGAATTTTTCCAGGATTGTAGATTAAAGTCTGAAGTTGTACCCCCATGCTTCCAATTATTGAAATTGCGCAAGGCCTCGAAGCTCGCCTGAACCTGAAAATTAGCACCAAATTTTTTCACGAAATTTTCGTACATTTTCTCTAAAATCTTTTGATGTATAAATATTTTGTTAAAACATGTAATGCAAAAGTTGTTTCAATTTCCACGGGCTTTCATTTAATATCAAGAAAAAAGGGCTGGCCCCTCAAATTAGGGGCCAAGAGGGCTCTAAAGTCTTTTTGCAATAACTCTTTACTGAACAATAATTTGTTATCAATTATAGAAGCAAAAATGTTTATTGTACAGCTGTTTATCTATACAGTACCACACCTAAGTTATATGTTACGTAATTAGGGGTTTCAAGGGGCCAGAAGTCCAAAACTTTGATCATTTATATCTAGAAAAGGAGAAATATTTTGAAAAGCATTGTAGAACCAAAAATGCTTACAACATTGTTCTCAACAATATGCTACCTAAAAAAAATTGTTGGTGGCCCCAGTAAGGAGTTTAAGGGTCGGCCCCTAAAACACATTAGTTCAGATATTTCTAGAACGGTCAACAATTCCTGAACACTTGTTGAACAAAATATGTTTATATTTGCAAGCTCTTTCATTTGATATCAAGAAAAAAGAGCTGGCCCCTTAAATTAGGGGCCAAAAGGGCTCTTAAGTATATTTATAATAACTTTTTACTGAAAAATAATTTGTTATTAATTATAGAAGCAAAAATATTCTTTGTACAGCTATTTACCTATACAGTACCATACCTAAGTCATATGTTACGTAATTAGGGGTTTCAAGGGGCCAGAAGTCCAAAACTCTGATCATTAATATCTAGAAAAGGAGAAATATTTTGAAAAGGATTGTAGAAGAAAAGTTGCTCAAAATAATGTTTTTAACAATATGATACATAAAAAATTTTTTTTGGTGGCCCCAGTAAGGAGTTTAAGGGTCGGCCCCTAAAACACAGTTTTTCAGATATCTCTAGAACAGTTAACAATTCGTGAACAGTTTATGAACAAAATATGTTTATATTTGTAAGACCTTTCATTTGATATCAAGAAAAAGGGGCCAACCCCTCAAATTAGGGGCCAGGAGGGCTACAAAGTCTTTTAATAATAACTATTTACTGAAAAATAATTTGTTATTAATTATAGAACCAAAAATGTTCAACTTCTTAGGCTAAATTTAAACCTGAAATCCGTTTTAAAATCGGACTATGCATTGCAGAGATATAGGGGTTTAAATATTGATTTTTTTCGGAAATTTTGATTCCGCGTTCTTGGTTAAGAAAATAGTCTTGTGTTTAAAGTTAAATTAACTCGTACCTAAAATAATTCGAAAATTGTTAAGTCGTACTTGAACACATTCGGATTTTTTTAGGGTTAAGTCGTTCTTGAAATCGCAAAGGTTTTTGTTAATTCGTACTTAAAATCATTCGGAATTTGTTAAGTCGTACCAAGAATTATTCGATTTTTTAGCTTTTTGTTTTAGTTACTTATGTTATTGGTTTTAAGAACTCTGCTTCTTACAGGAACTTTAAGGTCTACTTTCGACATTAACGGAAGACCCACTCGTTGCTTTGCAACGAGCTTTGCTCTAGTTATTTTATATTATTATTTTTCCTCTGACATTTTTCGAGCGCTATAACTCAAAAACTATTGGGGCGATTTTCACCAAATTTACAGGACTGATAGAGCATTTAACGTGCTTACTTATATAAAATTTTAAGCTGATGACGTCACTTCCGGTTTGAGATTTTAAAGATTTTGTGAATTTTTAAGGAGCATTTTGTCCACGTTACTCCTCCGAAAATAATGGTAATAAAAACGTGAAACTTTCAGGAATATGTAGATGGATGTCTGTAGATGATCCTCTGTATTTGACATTGTGGAAAATGCGCAAGGCGCCGAAGCTCGCCCGAGGTCGAAAATTAGCACCCAAATTTTTGGCAAAATTTTAACACGTTTTGTAAAATATCTTTTAACCTGTAAATAATTTGTTAAAACATGTAATGCAAAAGTTGTTTCAATTTCCAAGGGCTTTCCTTTGGTATCAAGAAAAAGGGGTTAGCCCCTCAAATTAGGGGCCAAGAGGGCTCTAAAGTCTTTTTCCAATAACTCTTTATTGAACAATAATTTGTTTTCATTTATAGAAGCAAAAATGTTTATTGTACAGCTGTTTATCTATACAGTACCACACCTTAATCATATGTTACGTAATTAGGGGTTTCAAGGGGCCAGAAGTCCAAAACTTTGATCATTAATATCTAGAAAAGGAGAAATATTTTAAAAAGCATTGTAGAACAAAAAATGCTTACAATAATGTACTCAACAATATGCTACGTTAAAAAAAAATTGTTGGTGGCCCCAGTAAGGAGTTTAAGGGTCGGCCCCTAAAATACATTAGTTCAGATATCTTTAAAACGGTCAACAATTCCTGAACACTTGTTGAAAAAAATGTGTTTTTTATTACGAGACCTTTTATTTGATATCAAGAAAAAAGGGCTGGCCCCTTAAATTAGGGGCCAAGAGGGCTCTTAAGTCTATTTATAATAACTCTTTACTGAAAAATAATTTTTTATATATTATAGAAGCAAAAATATTTATTGTACAGCTCTTTATCTATACAGTACCATACCTTAATCATTTGTTACGTAATTAGGGGTTTCAAGAGACCAGAAGTCCAAAACTTTGATCATTAATATCTAGAAAAGGAGAAATATTTTAAAAGCATTGTAGAAGAAAAGTTGCTCAAAATAATGTTCTAAACAATATGATACCTAAAAATTTTTTGTTGGTGGCCCCGGTAAGGAGTTTAAGGGTCGGCCCCTAAAACGCAGTTGTTCAGATATCTCTAGAACTGTTAACAATTCGTGAACACTTGTTGAACAAAATATGTTTATATTTGCGAGACCTTTCATTTCCTATCAAGAAAAAGGGGGCTGACCCCTCAAATTAGGGGCCAGGATGGCTACAAAGTCTTTGAATAATAATTTTTTTGAGTGATAATTTGTTATAAATCATAGAAGCAAAAATAAGAGCTTATTAAGCCTAATTAAAATCTGAAATCCGTTTTAAAATCAGATGATGCATTACAGAGATATTTGGGTTCAAAAATTGATTTTTCCGGAAAATTTGATTCCACAATCTTGTTTAAGAAAATAGTGTAATGTTCAAGGCGAAATTAATTCGTACCTAAAATAATTCGATAATTGTAAAATCATACTTAAACACATTCGGATTTGTTTAAGTAAAGTCGTTCTTGAAATCAATAAGGTTTTTGTGAATTCGTACTTAGAATCATTCGGATTTTGTTAACTCGTACCAAGAATAATTCGATTTTTTTTTTCTTTTTGTTTTAGTTACTCATGTTTATTGGTTTAAGAACCCTGCTTCTTAGCGGAACTTCTAGCGTTACTTTCGACATTAACGGAAGACCCACTTGTTGCTTTGCAACGAGCTTTGCTCTAGTTATTATTATTATTTTTTTCTGACTTTTTTTGGACGCTATTACTCGTGAACTACTGGACCGATTTGCATAAAATTTGCAGGACTGATAGAACATCAAAAGTACTTGAGGTTATTTAATTTTATGCTGATGACGTCACTTCCGGTTTGAGATTTTGAGAATTTAGTGAATTTTTAAAGACCATTTTGTCCACCTAACTCCTCCAAAACTAATAAAGATAAAAGCATGAAACTTTCAGGGATAGTAGATGAATGTCTGCAGATGATTCTCTGGGTTTGATATTGTGGAAAATGTGCAAGGCGCCGAAGCTGCCTGAGCTCGAAAATTGGCAGCAAATTTTTTCACGAAAGTTTTGCACATTTCCAAAATATTTCTGAATGTGTAAATATTTTGTTAAGACATGTAATGCAAAAGTTGTTCAGATTTACACGTTCTTTCATTTGATATCATGAAAAAGGGGCTGGCCCCTCACATTAGGGGCCAAGAGGGCTCTAAAGAATTTTTATAATAACTCTTTACTTAAAAATAATTTGTTATTAAGTATAGAAGCAAAAATGTTTAATGTGCAGCTGTTTATCTACATAGCACCATACTGAAATCATTTGTTACGTAATTAGGGGTTTCAAGGGGCCAGAAGTCCAAAACTTTGATAATTTATATCTGAAAAAGGAGAAATATTTTGTGAAGCATTGTAGAAGAAAAGTTGCTCAAAATAATGATGTCAACCTTATGCTACCTTTAAATTTTTGGTTTTTGGCCCCAGTAAGGAGTTTAAGGGTCGGCCCCTAAAACACATTTGTTCAGATATCTCTAGAACGGTCAACAATTCTTGAACATTTGTAGAACAAAATGTGTTTATATTTATGAGACCTTTTATTTGATACCAAGAAAAAGGGGCTGGCCCCTCAAATTAGGGGCCAAGAGGGTTCTTAAGTCTTTCTATAATAACTCTTTACTGAAAAATAATTTATAATTAATTATAGAAGCAAAAATGTTCATTGTACAACTGTTTATCTATACAATACATACCTAAGTCATATGTTACGATATTGGGGGTTTTAAGGGGCCAGAAGTAAAAAAAAAAACCTCTGATCATTAATACCTAGAAAAGGCGAAATATTTTAATTAGCATTATAGAAGAAAAGTTGCTCAAAATAATGTTCTAAATAATATGCAACCTTAAAAATCTTTGTTGGTGGCCCCGGTAAGGATTTAAAGGGTTGGCCCCTTAAACACAGTTGTTCAGATATCTCTAGAACGGTAAACAATTCGTGAACACTTGTTGAACAAGATATATTTATATTCACAAGACCTTTTATTTGATATCAAGAAAAATGAGCTGACCCCTCAAATTAGGGGCCAGGAGGGCTAAACAGTCTTCTTATAATAACTTTTTTTTGAGCGATAATTTGTTATCAATCATCAAAGCCAAAAAAAAAATTATTAAGCTTAATTTAAAACTGAAATCCGTTTTAAAATCGGACGACGCATTACAGAGATATTGGGGTTTAAAAATTGATTTTTCCGGAAATTTTGGTTCCGCATTCTTGGTTAAGAAAATAGTGTTATGTTCAAAGTTATATTAACTCGTACCTAAAAAAAATTCGATAATTGTTAAATTATACTTAAACACATTCGGATATTTATTTGCTAAGTCGTTCTTGAAATCGATAAGGTTTTTGTGAATTCGTACTTTGGTTCATTCGTATTTTGTAAACTCGTACCAAGAATTATTCGATTTTTTTCTTTTTGTTTTAGTTACTCATGTTTATTGGTATAAGAACTCTGCTTCTTTGAGGAACTTTTAGCTCGTTTTTCGACATTAACGGAAGACCCACTCGTTGCTGTGCAACAAGCTTTGCTCTAGTTGTTATTCTTCTTCTAGACGTTTTTTGAACATTAATAATTGTTTTGTTTGTCATCCGATTTCATTCAAATTTTCAGGGTGTTTTGTAAATTAGATTTTGTTTTTAGGTCAGAAAAAGATGAGAAATCGTTACTTCCGGGTTCGAGTTATTCCCTTTTTTAAAAATTTTTAGGGGCATTCGTTTCCAGACAAAGGCTCCGAAATGGTCCGTAGCAAATAATCCAATGTTAGAAATCTTTAAAATTGACACTTTGAATGTTGTCCTCTGATTTTTGTATTTTAGTTTTTTCCAATTGTACCACTTGAACTATATAATTGAAATCTATGTTTTAAAAATTGATAATTTTTACTCATGTTTTTGCTTCGTAACTTTTTAGTTTGAAATATTTTCTAAATGCATATAGAACAAAAGTTGTGCCTAAATTAAAGGGCTTTCATTTGAGACCAGAAAAAAAGGGGCTGGCCCCTAAATAAGGGATCTAGGTGCCTGGAAAGTCTTTGCTGTATAACTAAAAAACGATACATGCTACGATAATGATGTCGCTGGAAAAGTTGTTCTTCATTATCTTATCAATTTAATTGTAATATAGTATTGTTTGGATATTGCCTAATATGAGAGTTAAAATGAACTAATTTTCAAGATTTCAAATTGATTTTCTAAAGCCCTAATTGGTCAGAAGTTAAGGTAGTGTGAAAATGACCTCCTATCAATATCTGTAAGACCCTGACAAGTGTAAGGAGAAGGGGGATGGTTTTAATAAGACTGATTGACAATCCTTTCTTGACTTGAAGCTGTAACGGAAGACCTCCTCGTTGCTTGCAACGAGCTCGGCTGTAGTTATTTTTATCTTGCTTGTTCTCGTGAGAGCGTGAAATGAGAAACCATATTTACAGGGAACTGCTGGTCCGATAAAAAGAGGGCATTACTGGTCCAAGTAACTGACGCCAAAAAATCCGTTGAATGATTATGCAGCTGGTCCGAATTTTCTATTCGCACACGACTCGCCGGTACAGCTCGCTTCGCTCGCCGGCGAGATGCGCTCGCTATTATAGCTCGCTTCGCTCGCCGGCGCTACGCTATTATGCTACATCAATGGCATTCGATCTCACTAGACTAGATTCCTTCTCGCGAGAATCAAAGTAAAACTTTTGAAAAACAGATAAATTGTGTAATTTCAAGAACATCATGCTTTTTAAGTAAACAAAACAGTATATTTCGCGTAGTTTTTTTTTCAGGGTGTTTTCAAAGAGACAGAAGACACTTGACCGACGTGAACTTTGACGTCACAATAAGGGGAAATTACTCTAAGTAGTTACTGTAAATCTGCTGAAATATAAATACCAAAATCTTCTCAAAATCTTGCAGAGCTAACGAATGTGGGCATTTCTTCAGAGATAGGAAACAGTTGTAAGTTGCTCTCATTTGGATGAATGCTCACAATTATTTTATTTACTATATTTACGGTAATTTCCAGGAACGTTTTTTTAAAGGGGGCGTGGCAGCATCATTTAAAAAATCTTCACAAGCAAAAAGGAAAAAGAAATTCTTAAAATCAGGAAAATTCTAATCCGGGTGAAAAATGGGGAGTGCGTAGAATGCCTTTAGCTCTTTAGCTGCTCAATGGTATCTTTATTTTCACTTCCATTTATTACATTTACATGCTCCCGTAAATTTAAAAAAAATTATTTTTTGTTTAAACGGGGGGGGGGGACCTCTATGATAAGTCGATTTTTTATTTGTAAGTTTAAGAAAAATGTCTGCTGCAAGAAAAGAGGAAATAAACTGCAATGAACATTATGTTAAAATCTTTATTATTCAACAACATTGTATCTGAGATAAATTCTATTTATAAATAAAAAAATCTTATAAATTATGAATAATGAAAATTTACTGGAAAAAAATAGGTATGTTTATTTTATTTTGCATTCAAATTCATTTACGTTACGTTGCTACTTTTATTTTTATTGATTTGTCATAATTCATTATTTGATCACATGCTGCGCTCGCCCCAACGGTCGCACCGTAAAACATATTTACACTTTGAACATATGAAATCAAAACATTTTCGGGGAATGCATTTTTTTTTTTTTGCTATTTTGCCTAGGAACTGGACGTTCTCAATTTATGGAATGTGGAAATCCGTCGGAAATTCTTTTTTTTTAAGAGGTCTGTGGCAACAATTTACGTGGGGGTATAAAACATTGAATGTAGATGTATTGCAAAAAAGGAACCTAGATATTGTTATCAGGTGAAATCGTGGGCCCAAACATTGATGTATTCACCCTCTTTGGTTACTTTGCAATACTCATACACCTATTCGCTTTTGAGAATCAAACAAATGTGTTATAACATATCAAATTCCTCATATTGGATTAAAACCTTTGTTATAACAAATGAAATTCGTTTAATCGAATTTGATCGATAATTAACAATAGATAATTTTATTGGTCTTAAATGGCTTTCCATAGGGAAGTTAAACGAAACGAAAGTATCCATAATGGATACATTTAAAAATCAGAGAGTAATTTATTCTAAATGCCGGTATATGGATAGGTCCACAGGACCCCATATTGTTTATTACGTCTACAAAGTAAATCCACGAAAACACCAATTTTACTCCAAACAATACACACAACTTTTCTTTAAATATAAAACAAACATTTTCTATAATTGACCATCATACATGTACGAATGTACCTCAGATGGTAGATATAGATTTGATTTACATTTAGAAACATTGGTAATTACGATGTTTGTGTACATCTTGACTATCGACGCATGTTTCATAACACGAATTCTATTGTCATTGTTATCCAAAGGCTTCAAATATCTTGGGAGGGGGGTCATTTTACACCAAGAGTTGCATTCCATATTTGTTGGCGCTCGTCGGGAGCTCCTGCCAATCGTTTTTTGGGCTCAATGTCGGCAGCGGGCGTTCCAAACATGGCCTCACCCAGCCCTGAGCTGATCTCCGACAAGATGGCGGGATCCTTGTAATGTGTGACGGCTTGCGCCATGGCCTGTGCGCGCTCTGGTGGGTTGCTACTTTTGAAGATTCCTGATCCAACAAAGACTCCGTCTACTCCAAGTTGCATCAGCAATGATACATCAGCAGGGGTAGCTAAAACAAAGAGTTTTGACACATAAGTCGCAGATGGGTTAAAAAAATCAAAGGTCTTATGTTTATTTAAAATCGACAATAATTAAAATATCAGAAAAAAACATGTATACCTAGTCCTCCAGCGGCAAAATTGACGACCGGAAGTCTTCCAAGTTCCGCTGTTTTCTTGAGAAGCTCTACCGGAACTCGAAGTTCTTTGGCGTAGTTATAAATTTCGGTAGAATCCATAGCTTGTGCAATTTTAATTTGTTTACCAATTGTCCGTGCGTGCTTTACAGCTTGTGAAACATCGCCTGCCGATTAGAGCACAGAAACTTGTGCAATTTTATCATAGGTTTAAAATGGTTTTGACTGACACTGAATACTCCTATAAGTATAACATTGAATCTACCTGTTCCGGCCTCTCCTTTTGTTCTTATCATGGCGGCACCCTCCGAGATTCTTCGTAAAGCCTCGCCCAAATCTCGTGCACCACAGACGAACGGGACTTTGAAGTCATGTTTGTTGATGTGGTTTTCTTCATCTGCTGGTGTTAATACTTAAAAGGAAAAAAGGATTTTTAGTCTATTTCGACATTTTTTTCCTATGAACAAAATAACATTAATTTATAACGTTATTTCAAAAAACACTATGTTTGTTTAATTTAACTCTAATTTCATGTTTTGCAAACCATTACTAGCAATTTGGGATGCTGCCACTGTGTATCATCATATATGACATATGAACAATTTTCTAACAAAATTCTTAAAGAATTATTAACCAAGAATCGATAGATGAACTGTCTAAATAATGGGTAGATGTTCTTTCAAAATACCTTCAGATTCATCGATCATGTCAACACCAAGAGATTCCAAAATTTGAGCTTCCGCAAAATGCCCTATCCTTGCTTTGGCCATGACAGGAATTGTGACAGCAGCAATGATTTCTTTGATTAACTGTTTGAAAATACCAAAACCATATATTTTATTAATCATCAATATACCTTATTATGGAAACTGCGGTTAGAATGTCTGAATTAAAGAAAAAACCTAGATAAATTGTAGTTCTGATAATTTACTAAGAACACAATGAAATAAAGTAAAATTATTTATGCTACTATAGTCTGTCCCAGGTTACTGTGTCCGTCACTTTTTGATGAGTTTTAACGAGAATATACATACCTGTCAAAGAAATACAATTGAAATCGCTATAAGGGGGAAAATCCAAGATTTCTTCATTGACACTTCATCTATTTTTACCCGGAGAAATTAACATGAACGAAAACAAATTTCTAATGGAGATTTATAATGGGAAATGTTTACATCTTTTCTCCATTCGAAAATACTCAGGACACCTCGCACAATTTTTCAACGTTATCATCCGGGTACTTTCATGTAGTTTGTAATGCAAACATTCCCGTAGACTATCTATTTTTCGTTGTGTATTGAAATTTGAATCTGAAGGGGTGTTTCAAAACAGAACATCTGGACATTTTTTTATTCTAGTGAATGAACGTAGTTTAGGCACAGAGGTATTAAATTTTATGATTATAGAAATATCGAGCAAAAAGTGGTGGAAGCGGAAACTTGGGACAGAGTATAATCAAGCATTTTGTTCTGTAAAATGTTGTTCAAAGTTTAAACAAATGCCGTGTTAGTGAGAAGAAGCACACATCCATGATCTTAAACATGATCTTCTGACTTATGTATACCTTTGGATCTGTCATCCGGGCAACTCCTCCTTGTCGACGAATATCAGCAGGAACTCTCTCTAAAGCCATGACTGCGCATGCCTAAACGAAGTTTATATTCTTATTATTCAAAATTAAGATTTTTGCGTCTTTCCGACAATGTAAAAATACAAGCTGTCTCGGAAAGAACCAAGTTACGATAGTATGAAGACAATGACTCTACGAATATATGTATATCATACCTCTTGGTGTATTTCAGTAGCTGAATATAACCATAATAATCATAATACCGTATTATCAAAATGAATTTAAAAAACAGTTTAAAGAATTAAGATATTTTAAATCATAAATCTCAATGAAGTGCACCACCAGGCTGCATGTACATGTACATATAATACAATAAACTCTTCTTTGAAATGCATTTGAAAAAATACAGGTAAATCCTAGGTAAAAAGCAAACTATAATTGTTATCGAAACACAATTCACACCTATTGTTCTGTACCTATTTATCAAATGTGTGCAAAACGGGAACACAACGATAAGGTGATACCTTGAAGTAGTTACCGTTCTATTTGCCCATAGTGAATAGTCATCGAACCCATCGCTGGCAGCATTCGATTTCTCCCCCGTTTAATCTCGGAGCTACTCTGGTTCAATTGAGGTCGATACGTTAAATTCAAACCCGATAACTCGAACTTGTTTACCATCAACTATCTAAAATCGCCGACAAATAGTTTTCTTCGTTATATAATATACCTATTTAACTATTTGGACAGTAGCAAGTTTATTGTGAAATAGTTAATGTGCTATCTGCCCACGGTGAATAGTCATCGAAACTATTCACTGGCGGTATTCGATTTCCCCCGTATTTAAAATCGGAACACCTCTGGTGTAATTCGAGTTGCTACGTTAAATTCAAAGTCCGATAACTCTATTTTTT
>WFKH01011801.1:4000870-4039225 GCA_016163765.1 Magallana hongkongensis
TTATCGATAATGTAACTTAATCGTCTTTTAATCTTGTTTTTAAAATAACGTTTTTCGACTGACACTTAAAAAGAGAGAAGGCATGCAACTCGCATCAGCCGGATCCGTTGATACACAAAATGATGTTCCGAATGACATTACGGACATGATGACGCCCGAAACTTCCGAAAATGCTTTCAGCGCTGATATTCAAACACGGACATCTTACGTATCAAATAATCACCAGAAGAAAAACTTATCATGCTACCCAAACATAGTTCAGATAATAACTTTGTCTTTTTAACAAATTTAGAATTTTAAGATCAAAAACATCTTAAAAGGCATAAATACAGGCAAAGAAAATTATCAGGAGTTAGCGTTCTTTTACTTTCGGGCCATATGATGCACTTGAACAAGATTTACCGAGATGTGAGTGATTTAATCGATATATTCCCAAGTCGGTGTCTTTTAAAAACAAAGTAAAAAAAAAACAAACAAAAGAAGAATGTCTATCAAAATTATTGATGTGATCATATTCCATAATTTGTCATACTTTAAATATACAATCACGGGAAGTTGAAGCGAGGTAGACAGACGTCGAGGAAAGAATTGCATGCCTTATGTCAGTCGAAAAATGCGATTTTTAAAAATAGCTCATAGAGTCGAAATGGTTTCATTTTCTATAAAATAATATGCAAACCAGGATGTTTTCATGGGAAGAAACTGAGTATCGGTCTCAGAATTTTTAAAAATTAATACAAATGCGAAATTGGGGGGGGGGGGGGGGGGGGGGGTGTTCCATGGGGTGATTCTCCGAACGCCTACTGCCCAATTATCATTATTCAATTATACTGGGCAATTATGGGGCCTTCTAAAGGGGCACAGGTAGAATTTACCTGTGTTTCCTTGAATAAAAAATAATAATACAGTTTGTCATTTTTGTTAAATTTTGAATGTCTTTATAATTAAAATTGTTGCATAAAAGAAAACATTGAATCAATTTTAATATATTTATTTAATTTATTAGGACTACATATAATTCAAAACAATAAAATATGTTTCAAAATTGCATAACATTTTATATACAATTTTCTTTTTATTTTGACACATAGCACTGTTTTATAACAAACTCATAAATACATGGTTGTCTAAAACATAAATAACAATTCAAAATGACAAAAAGTTTTAAAAAGTATAATTCATACCAGTATATATACAATATTTACACAGATACTAATATGGGCACGGAGTCTGTCTTAATGTCCTTTCACTTTCACTGTCACTATGTCAATGTCCTAAATGAAGAAGTTCCGATGCTGAATCTGCGAAGGTCATAAGGTCGATGATCCCGTCTTGGTATCGCTCCTTCAGGGTCTGTAGTCTCCTCTTGATGTTCGCGTACTTCTTTGTCGGTTGACGAATGGTTTCTCCTGCTTGTTTCTGGATCTGTAGAATTTCTTTGCCGTTCTGGATGTCCTTGAAGATCTTGATGACAGTGTAGATGTTTGGGTGCGCGTGTAGGGCCATCCTCTTCAGCTTCCCGTGCCATGCTTCTAAGTTGTTATTGGTCCGTGGTCCATTGGTTCCGAAGTGATTCCAAATAAGTCTCTCACCATTCACCCACTGTTCTGTCACATATTCTGTAAAGCTCTCTGTCACTTCCGTCAGGTCGGCTTCATCGCGGTCTTCCAGGACTTGGGACCACACGTCTTCGATGCTGTCTAGAGGAACTAGGGGTACGACGGCTGCTCTTCTTATCAGTTTCTTCACGTTGTCATCTTCTCTGTAGGGGATCTGTAAACCTGTGATCTGTGCCTTGCGCCAAACAGCCTGTGTGAAATGGAAGAAACATTCTTTGGTGGTGATTCCGGGGAAAACGTCTCTGATGGAGTTATGTATTGCAGTTTCGAAGTCGGCAAGGGCACTGGTGGGAGAGAACTGCAGGCCGAGGTCGTTCATCTTGTCGGAAAGGAGAGTGAAGAGTCTTGTGTAGGTGGCTTGGTTCTTTCCTGGAAGAAGGGGATACACAACGGGCGTCATCTGGTCGTCAGTCATGATGTGGATGGTGAAGATCTGGTAGAACAGGCTGGGGCAGGTGTAGAAGGTTCCATCGCAGAAGAAGGTCTCGGAGGCAGCAGGGTCTTGAAGGTTGTCTGTTGTCGCAAACGCAAGTATCCTGTTGTTCTGGAAGATGTCATCTAGTAGAAGAAATGGTTGTTCCGTCTCTGTCTCTGTCCATTTCCCCTCCAGTCTGATGTCTGCTGTAGTCTTTGGAAGTGGTGGTGTCTGTAGAGTGATGACCTGGCGGTGTTGAAAGTCGGCAGCCTCTCGATGTGCTCTCTGTCGTCCCATTCGTTGTCTCGGAGTTTGTTGAGTTCTTCGCTGAAAATGGAGGGGATGGGCCTAACTTCATCTGTACATCTTCTGGAGATGGCTGTCGTAATTTTATTTTGGCGACAACTTCAGTGTGGTCCGCTGCATGGGTGTGTTGCTATCGTCCAAAACCTGTGGGAATGTCGTTCTCTGTTGAGATACTGGCGGAACATCCAGATGTAGTGCACCTCCAGAAGATCTTGCTGTCCGTCCTTCGATTTACCCGCTAAATGTAGCCATTGAATGCAGATTACGTCCCCCTCTTCTGTTGGTGATGAACTTAACGTTGATCTGTGCATTTGCCATTGTGAGTAAAAAGTGATGATGTCTGGATTCTTTCCTTCTATTTATACAATTCTGCAGCTTGTGTTCATTTATTTACAGCTTGGATGGGTTCGGTTCAACATCATTTATTTACAGCTTGGATGAGTTCGGTTCAACATCATTTATTTACAGCTTGGATGAGTTCAGTTTAATATCATTTATTTACAGCTTGGATGAGTTCAGTTCAACATCTTTACAGTAATTGATTTTAAAACTAATATATAAAAAATATCAAAGTGAATTTTTTTTACCATAATGATGTTCAATTACTTGGTTTTATGACTTTGTAATTAAAAAATATTTAAGCTTATGTCGTTCATTTATTCACAGCTTGGACAAATTTGTTGAAGAAAGTGATTTTTTATCATAATTTTATCTCAGTCATAATTTAGATAATCATCATTTAAAATCTCTGATTTTAATTTATACCTTAAGATATAATGTTTTATTTTTAATTTGTTAAGATGTAAATTTAAAAATGAAGAAAGATATTTAATTTTAATTTTTTATTAATAATATTTAATTATTATTTTATTTCACTGAAACATTTAGGTTATTAAAAAAAATATGGTATTTTTGATATAATGTCAGGTACATGCAGCCATTAGCACTATTTGTTGCATCTTTTTATTTTTTTAAATGAAAAATAAGACAATTAAAAGTATATTAAATTAAAAGTATATACAGGTAAAGTCTACCTGTGTCCCCTTAGAGGGCCCCATAATTGCCTTGACCAATTATTATTTTTAATTGAGGAGTAGGCGTTCGGAGAACACACCGTTCCATGCCCTAAGTGCCTGTGCTTTATGCCTTAAGAAATCTCATTGTGTTCATATAGACACTGACGAAGCCAAATCAGGATCTACCCAGTTTAAATTTAAATATACGCACACTTTGAACTTATCGAACACGCGTTCAAACGCACTATTTGGCAGTGTTTATTTTATAATGTGACACCATCTATGTGAATACCTACGATAAATAACGTTTACATTATCAATCGGTATCTTTTTATATACTCCTAGTCTTAAGGGTTACTATGTATGGAGAATTATTTCGTAATTGATTGAAACTTGAGTAAATATTGCTTCAATGACGGTACGAGCTACAAAGATAGTGAATATGCTTTTTCTGTAATGTACGCTACATTCATACACTGTAGCTTGAATGAAACACTTATCTAGCAAATATTTTTAAGGGGGCGTGGGTCATATGCTGGTGCGCTTTTGACGTCTTTTTTTTGGGGGGGGGGGGGGGTTCTAATCATGACCCGCTTCTGGGGGAGTCTATGCTACAGAACTGCATGGTAGTGGACATGGACATTTAAGGAGGCTGGTGGTCAACAAATTAAACATCGGATCTACCTGAAATATTTTAGATATCTTTATTAGCTATAAACTATTATTTAGTAAAGAAAAATTCCATATATTTTAGCTTTAATTTTGGGTGTTTTACTAGATCTTTATACAGAGCTCTTCTTTTAAAAGAGATCAATAAGGTCTAAAAATGGGCACGACCATCGAGCCCTCTTAATGCCCTTACAAAACTCCCATAATGCGCGTGTTTGATTCGCAGTTTCTTACCTTATATCATGTAGTTATCTATTACGTGACTTTGGTTACAGTGTCAACACAACAGTTCTGTAATAGAAAATATTTTTTAAATATAATTTTGCATGAATTTAAACAATGAAAATTAATGCTCTATTTTATGGTTCATAGTCGTATGGAGGTAGCGAGCATTGCAGAAGCTAATATTTTTTCTGCAATGATCGCTACCCTCATAGCTAGTATGAAACACCAAAAAAGACTTTTTATTGTTTTTATTCATATGAATGTTTCCTCAATTACCCTAAAAGGTGAATGAAAATACGTTAATTGTTCTTATTGTCCATCAGCACGTTACCAGATGGAGCAGCTAATTTTGTCATAAATGGAAAGGTTACCCTGATTACAATTACTTACAATTGTAAGTCCGTGGAGTTCGTGCTCTCAATGAAGTTGAAGTTTCCATTGATCACGAAATAATTCATGAATTGTCAACGTCAAAAATATATAACAAGACACTACAATTATTAAGTTTGATTTCATATTTCTATGATACTGGAGCGATAAGCGATAATTTAACAAGACCGGGCCTACATGAAAAATAATATCCGTGTAAAGTTCTCGTAAAACTGTCTCCAATTTGACACTCCTTATGTTACAAATCTGAGAGTATGTTTCAAAAATTTAACAAAACGTTTCAAATAACCTAGATCTACACAAGTCTCATTGAATCTTTCGAATACCGAAATCCTTAAACCAAATCGTTGAAAATAGTGCATGTAACAAAATAAAACAGCATGTATTTTTAAATTAAAACTGTTTATTTTCATACGCAAGTTCATAACGAAATTATCGAAATCGATATAGTTATGAGCCCTATTTAGAAACAACAGTATAAATGTCCAATTTGAGCAGTTTATGAGAAATAATTCCTGGATTTGTCCTCATGAAGGTGGGATTTTCATTTCATTAATAAGACTGGCGGTCAGTCGCCCCGATAGCGTCAATGTTCTCACTCTATAACGTTAACGTCACCAAATCAACATCTTAGCCTAGCTGACGCGATAGATCATATACATGTACGTCATGCTTCATAGTACAAACAATTCAGCTATTGGTACCTCCATGTCTGTTCGTTTATGGAAAAATAATTAACGTTTTACAGCCCTTTAAAAATGAATCTTTTTACAGATATAATACCGGTAAGTATGGTTTGTGCTGTCGCATTCTTTTCTGAGAACAGCTTTTAAAGAAATCATAATGAAGTGAGTTTAATCATCCCGAGGGACGACAAATTTTCTAATTAATATTCATGGAATATTGCATAATTAGCTTTTGTATTGAAATGCAGTGTTGCACGACTTTATCAAAAATACGGTTTTGAAAGATGTATTGGTACAATAATGATGATTTTGTATTTACCCCCACTCAGACAATTCAAGATTTTTTATATGACGATGTTCTGTTGGATGAAATTTTCTAATTTCGAATAAAAATTCTATAGGTATTAGCATTTTTTATTAACATCAATGCTAAAGTTAGAATAAACCGAACGTGTGTATGAGAGTATTTCACAATAATTTCCCGAGCAAAAAGTCTGTATCCAAAAAAAAGGAATTGTACATGACTTTGTATGTTGAATCAAAATCCAAGTTCATAATATGTAGCCTGTAACGTCATTTCAAAACGATAAATTATACACACTCAAAGTGGAATCTACCTTGTACATTAAATGTTTGTACGGGGGAAAAATAAACAGAAAAAAAAATTGATAGAAAAAAACAATCATGATAAACATAGAATGAAGAATGTGAATGTCCTCTGAGACCCAAAGTAAGTGAGTAGGGAGTAAGTTCAAGGATTGCTAATTATATGTCTATGTAATGTGAAGGTTTTGGGAGTAATTAAAGACTGACAAGATATCGCGTGGTCGGGTTTTCCTGAAATACATCTCACAATGCACAAAACAGAGTATTAAAGGAATTAATTCTCGCGTGATTTTCTGCAGTTACGCCGAGACTTTTGGACTAATCCTCATGTTGTAGCAGTTACGGCACCTGTAGTTTGTTCTGACATTACACGTGGTTATCCAATATAAAGGATGGTGAAATTGGCTGGGGAAATTTGCTTTAAAACGCATGAAAAACAGAAAATTACTCTTACATTGTTTGGAATACCAAGGTAATGCCCCTCCCACAGGCACATGACGTTATAAATTTTTGTCATAGTAAAAATAAATACCCTATACCTATATTAGGTATAGGGTATTTATTTTTATTATGACAAAAATTTATAACGTCAGGTGCCTGTGGCCCCTCCCTATGAAACGATTTACACAGGTGCATTTCAATATATTCAGTGCCTATGTACCAGACTATATCAGAAAGGTGTGTCAAAAAATTTGTCTAAAACTTCAAAGCAGCACACAAAAGAAACGAAGAGACTCTTAAATTGTTGATTTTTAAAATTTATTTTTTTATTCTCGTTAGCAAAATTCTAATTTTGTGCAAGATATAGCGGTACAAGTATATTCTTTGTATTTTCAAGTTCTTTCAGATTTTTTGTGCAAGGCAACCTTAAATTTGAAAAGGTAGAAATCGATAAATAAGTAAGTGGTTCTCCATCTTTTGTATTGATCGCTGCCTTGAAACCCACATGAAACACCAAAGAAGGCATTTCATCGTTTTTGAAAATGAACAATGCAGAAAAAATACATATACTGCATCATCGGCTGCGAGTAATGTAATTTCTTTCTGCAGTGATCGCTACCTTCAAAGCATAAAGAAAACTATTTAACTATTCATAGTTACATCTGAAACCCTCTTTAATTATTCACATGAAATAATTAAAGTATGTTAAATATAGTCATTTCCGATCACTATGTTTCATACAATTCGAAGGAACAGCCATTTCTTTCTTACAGCGCCAGTTGTGCCTCATGTGAATTCACGTGAAAAGAGCTCACGTGAGGTTAATATCGTGAAATTACGTAAAGTTAACGTGGGACACAATTGCTTGTACTTCTTGTAGACTACAACAACTGCTAATATATGGCAGTCTGACCTCAATCCATATAGGCCTTTCTCTCTGTGTAGCTAGAGTTTCAAACTTTCACGAAGTAATTAACTCGTAGTCAACCAAATATAAATAATAGATATTTTTTAAATGAACACCCACACTGAACAATGCGATTAAAGCAACTTTTAAATAAGTATTAATAATAGAATGCATACATGTATATTTATACGCGGACAAATTGGTTAAACCGTGATTCAGTTTTGACGGTTGTTTTATGAACACAATCAGATTTCGTAAAAATAGGGGAGCAATACTTGGTAATATTTATGTACTAAAATAATTTGCTTCTTACATCTTTCTTTTAGGTGTTTGACAATGACCATGTACATTCCATGTTGTATTACAGTCTAGTCTTACACTTAATTGGTGTAGAGAACCACCTTAATTAAATAAATGTTAAAAACTCCCTACACGTGTCAGTGAGTCCAGTTACTAATATTTTAAAATATCGAGTAGATATCAGTAATGAGTAATACATGCAACATTGTAACCCGGTTTTTAAAATGCACCACGGGCTTGACGTGTAATCCTCTTTTACGATTTTAACGGAGAAATTTAGCAAAAGGTTATGATGCCACATAATGAGGATCCACCCAATGTTGATATTGACTTTCCTACTGATTTTGAAATTAAGACTTCTATGGCCGACCTGAATATTTCCTACAATTAGTTTTTATTTGTTTTATAAAATATGAACTGATAAGCAGAGTACAAATCAACTGTGAACCAATGTAAGAATTTAAAAGCAACAAACAGAACTGTGTGTTCATCCCAGTGAGTTCATATGTATCCACTGTGTTATAAACACCATCATAGATAAGTCAACATTTAAGCAGGAAAATAATGTTTTAATTTTTCATAAAGGTAAATATGTTCCAGTCTGGTAACAATAATCACATTGTATAAAAAGGTAATCACATAGCTAGGATTTTATCTCAACAAAAACATTGTTCAAAACTGTTATTTTAAAACTGGTCCAACACACATCTAATTGTAAAGATTGAGAAATAGCAAAACAGTCATCTTTTTTCTTTGTTTGAAATTTAATGGAAACGTTTAAACGTTAAATGCAATCTCAATTGTCTTCTTTTAACAGAAATGAGAAACAATTTATATACAATATTTTTACCAAATGGCGAGATATATAAACATATATTGTCTTTTTCCTTCATAAAAAGGGTATACAACTATGTTTAAATCAATAAGTTATAATAAATAAGATCAAAATCAACAATCTCTGTAACAAAAAGTACACAGTATCAATAAATAATGTGAACCGTTCGCTTATGGCAGCCATACTTCCACTCGGAGTAGCAGTTAACTTGGACACAAGTCACTTGATATTTGCAATTATTTCAAATCTGAATTGAGAAAAACCTTTCTTGGAAAATTTATATCATTCAACTTGCTCAGGATAAAATCGGTGGTTCTTTAAATGAGAAAAGTTTCTTTAAAGTATAATAATGAAATCGTGGCGTAATATTTTCCCTTTCATGAAATCCCTAGATTGAATTAAACCCTTTCCAACAGCCATGCTTCTCTTTTATCATCCCATTGAACATGGATAAATTTTCTCTCTTAATCATCCTTGATGCTCTAGATATCTTAAATCACGTATACATTGTCTCTTTAGATGAAAATAAAACGCCATTCATAACCTTTTCAAACATGATAGCCTGAAACAAGATGGATATTTTTACTCCCAGAGTTCAGAGTCAGCTCATTTCCGGGCTGACATATTTGCAAGCATACCTCTTCACTTGATTATTTTTTAATAATGTTTAAAAACTGAAAAAAAACATGAGACAGATTCTAAAACTCCTCATTTTAAGCATGAGGCAGTTGTCTTTCGCATGCGAAAGTCTTTCAAACACTCTAATTAGATCTAGAGTTGTCGTTCGTCGTGCCGTTTTGCACTAGAAAAGACTTCATTCCGAAGAATGTCTGAATCACTTTCTGTATCCGACCAGCAGTGTTTGGTTGGTTTTCCATTATTAGAACGAGGCTGTCACTATATGGCGTTTTTGAAAAAATGAAAAAAAAACTATTTCCAGATATCGGAAAACTCAAGCACATACTCAAACTCATCCCGCTCCACACAACCGTCACCTAAAATTAAAACAAAATGATTTTTTACTTTTCATGATCAACGTTATCTTGTAGATTTTCCTTGTCACTTAAAACATCGATACAGATTGCCGTTTTCTGTCACGATGTGTAAAATAACATTGTTTATCTGATCAACAATATGCACGAAACAACAATCATTATTCGTAAAGTTTATCATTTGTTGGCATAGAGGGATCACAGCGGACTCCGGGCATGCAAAGTAAAATCCAAACCACGGCGGCAGATAGGAAATATTAGATAATGGTGCTGAATGCATGTAATTTAGCGTGAAGATACAAACAGTCCTTACCATTTAAATCAAACATCCGGAACATTTCAGTGATAAATCTGTGTTTGGTTAAGAACTTCCGTGAGTGGTGGCGGAACTTTGAGTTGAGGTTTGTTTCTAGTTCACCTCTTTTGTCCCACCTTACACCAAGAGCACCTATTGATTAAAAAGAAATCAAAGTTAAACAACAATGACAAAGTTTTCATTATTTATTTTCTATATATATATTTTTTTTGGGGGGGGGGTTAAATTCGTATTTGTTCACTACATCAGTTATTAGAATTTTATCAACCATTCAATGATTTAGAATTTATTTCTATTTTCATTTCTTTGTGTTCTCATATCAGGTTTGCAAAAAAGCACATTGCCAGGACCAGAGGCTTTTGAATCATCACATTAACCAAGCGAGGTGTCATTTTACTGTAAATATAAACTCCGTAAAGATTCCAGTATAAAGGTCAGACACGATGACTTAGATAGACAAATATAAAACAATCTCTTTATTTTCGTTAGTTTGATACCCATCGAGCCACTAGTCACAGAGTGCTTACCGAGTGCAACACAAGGCAATTAAGCCAATAATACAATTCTAGTGACTATATATACCAGCCTAGAATGACAGTAAGATGGGTGATAGCGAAATAACCCGGGTTTAAGTCGTCACAAACGCGTCATTCATAGATATAACGACCAACGCCACAGGCATCGGCAATTTCTCTTGGGGATCCTCGATTGGCGCTCAAAATCTGAAAAGTTAACCTTCACGCGTCGACGTCTTTATGTCGTTTTTGCTAAATTGAATGTGTTTTTCGAAGACTGATTTCTACTCCATGTTATACCTAACTGCCAACCTTAGAAAGGCATGTTATCCATAGAGTAAGGTTGACGAAGAATGTCATAAAACGAATTAGATACTACACCAGAGGACAAAACAAATTTAAAACGCAGTTTCCTTTGAAATAAAAAAGTGTCGTATTACAAAAGCATTAAAATCGAAGACAATAACTATCTTTTTTGCTTTTGACAAACAAATTATAATTTTTCCATTTTTAACAAATCACTGGTGATAAATGATCTGTATGAAATTGAGTTTCTAGTTTCCTGCGCCGAATCATATTTTGATCCCTACGCTGGATCGGCGATGAAAGTTTGAAATTAAAAATCCTTTCAAACAGAGACTCAACCTTTAGCCGAGCACTTCCGTAGTTTGATGGGTGTTGCTTCTACCAATACTTTGAAAAAAAGACAAAGCCATTAGCGGCTTGGTCGCCTCTTACCATTAACTACACATAATAGACCGGAGTTGTCGGAGGAGGTGGTCTAATATAGAACTCACTGGGATTCAAATTTCACGCTTCTCTAAAGTTTATTTAAAATGTGCTATTTATAAGAACAATTGCTCAAAAATACAATGAAGATATCTTCTACAATTTCGTATTATTTGAAATGTTAGAGTGTAAGCATCGATTTCCATTGTGTGAAATCTGCCGAACTTGATAAACTCAGTTTTTCATGCTAACTTAGTATCGGCTACAATAGAGTTTGGACTAGAAAAAAAGGCAAAAAATGTTTTGGCCAAAACGATTTGTTCTAGACACAAGCTTGTCTACAAAATGATCTGTAGGGTTCTTTGTATAAGCTGGTATCAGCAACGTGCTGTTTAACTGCAGGGATGAAAACCATTTCAGCAATAAACTTCTAGTCTCCTAACGAAAGAATTTTTTTCTGAGTCTAACACTTTATATGCATTACTTTAATAATAAGCATACCCCCCTAAAGACCGTAATAAAAATTCTAAATCCTAGACTTAATTGACTTTCCGGTATTTCCAGAAATTAAGAAACGTCGTCTTTTTCCCTGTTGATTGTTTTCAAGATGTCCCATTAACAACAAATTAATTACTTGATTCAATCAGTGTCGGGGAGAGCAACTCAGACGAGAGCCGTGTAATGGCGCGAACTGCCGCCTCAACAGTCCCGCGGGTTCTACCAGATACAAACTAGGGCTGTAAGATTGAACCATATATCCCTTTCAAGTAGAAAATTACGATCAATGTCTTAGTGAATGCGTAAAAAGTTTCATAGAGCGAAAGATAAAGCAATTAGACATTTAGGCAGTTTATGACCTTCTACAGTTTGTACCAGACAATTTTTATCTATTTGATAATAACGACACTATGCGGTGTAATTAACACGGGGCTCATATTCTTCTGTTATTTATAGGTTGTATTCTGATCGAAGAATTATGGTCTAAAAACTTTACAAAGTTAGAGAGAGAGAGAGAGAGAGAGAGAGAGAGAGAGAGAGAGAGAGAGCTCACAAATATAGACAGAGATCGCAAGAAATTAGGAAGAACTGAATAAATTAAAAACCAATTTTTGTTTTACCATAAAACCCCCTAATCAAATGACTCATAAAAATTCCTTTTTATTTCATATTTGAGTATGAGTATTGCCATTGGTAAGAAAAATAATCGTTAGTTGTATTTAGTTAATCGAGTAAATAATCCAATGAGGGTCGTGTTTCAAATGATTTCGAAATCTGTTCAAATAACGAGGTAAAAATTGGATATTGACATCAAAGTAATATGAATCATATTAACCTGTATAATGAACTGTCTACAAAAAATTGATTCTTATCCAATTAATTCATCGATTTTAATTTTTCTTTTATATATAAAAGAACAAAAATGTAACATGCAAATCGGTAGTGAAGCATCTTTTTAAACCAAAATAATATTTGAATTATATTAAGTTCAATGTGTAGAACGCTAGAAAAAAAAACCGCTCGAAATCTCGATGTTTTTAAACATATAAGGTTATTAGTGTATTTTTTTCTGTTTGATTCATTGATATAAAACCTTGTTACCTTTGTAATTTGATTGTAATGAGGAGATGGCATTTTTTCTGGATTTCTGCATGTTTGGAAGATACAAGGAGAAGGTGGGTCCTACCACAGTAAAAATGAGGCACCAGCAGTAAAGGAAGGCGCACTGTTGCATATCTGTAAGTACAGAAACAACACGTGACATCACACCCAGTCACACTGTCAATATGAGAAAAGTGAATGAAGTGAAAATCACGTGACTGAAGACTATAGAAAAAGTATTACAATATATTTTTTAACATTTAAATGAATAAATAGGTAAACAAATACAATTATTGCTCAATACACTAGATAATAATAACGACCAAATTACCTGACAGATACATCACAAGATCTTAAACTTGTTATGCAAGTGTCTCCTTGATTGTTCTTTGTAATACCAGAATGACTAAATGTTTCAATTTATCATTGCATACACTTAAAGTTAAATGCAGTTTGTATCTTAATGAACTAATGGGATATGATATACATGTATACGGTTGTTAACAATCTACACAAGTCAAAAACATGTATATTCGTGTTTGTGTCTATCTCACACACTTATTTGATAACATACACACTACATGTCGACTTCCTTTATTTGTTGTATGCATTTTTACGTACCAAAATATTAATTTATATTTATACACATCAAGAAAACTTAAAACCTTAGAAATACAAGTTGCTGTTTATGAACAAACAATTTCTTTTTCTTTTAAAAATCAACAAAAAATCTAATAGATTTAATAGACATGATTTGATGATATTTTTGACACAGTAAGTGTGGAAATTTTGCCTTTCACTTGTTTTATATGGCTCGATAATTTTGATGCTTTAACTTTTGGAGAACCTAGCTAACGGTTTTTGCCGAGTTACTTACCGCTAGTATACAAACAAATGTATGTCCAATATAATAGTGCCCATCACTAGCTTATATACCAGTAGCATCAAGAACTGTCAGTACCGTGAGACAATCTGACCGGATCATGATAGCAGTGTCAACAAAACGCCATAGAACTAGACCCCTATATTTCCAATTCCCAGAGGAACTACTTTGTCAGGCTCTAATTAAGGAAAGTCGCGGATGTCACCAAATGATCGCTCACATCACGTGACTTAACTATCCTCCGCGAGAGCGCGTATATACACACCAGTTCCTCTCTAACTGACAGAAACAAAGTGGAACAAACTCTGACTCAGGAATTCATTCAACCCCTCACTTCTGGCGTGATCTAAAGACCGGAAGTTCTAGGTACCTAATCATAGGTCTTATTCTATGATAATATAATAAACCATTAAAACTTGAAACAAAAGCCGAGCATTGTTAATTAAGTTACACACAGGATATTGCATGACAGCGCAACGTTTCTGTGAGACCTATTGATAAAACCAGGGGGCGATACTGATTCATAAATCCATAAATTTAGTGTATAACACCGACTGATCAATTGAAGTTTCAATTTGTCTCGGGGTTTTTTGCTCGTAGTTACAAAGATCAGAGGAATCGCTCGCCTGTTGTTCTCTTAAACAAGCAGATCAACCTATGTATGGTTCCAAACAAGTGTAACGGGATGGGAGAAATAATGACGGACCAGACCGGGATTCGAACCCGGGCCCCCTGAATTTCTAGTCAGGTGCTCTACCAACTGAGCTATCTGGCGCCGGTCTGACCGTTACACAAGTATGTATTCAACGACCTCAGAATGCATGCGCGCGCAGTTAATTGTGAACTGTTGTTTACCAATCAAACCTGTTTAACATTTGGAATTTGGTACATTTCTGATATTTGGCAATGTATATGGTCATTGAAATTTTTTATATATCGTAGCACAATGTTGCCTAATGACTTAGAGTATTGCTGTAACATAAAATTCTGATATCTAATTCCCTTTTGTTTCAAGGTAGCGTTGCAAAAAATGAATCTACGGAGACCATCTTTATTATTCATTTTGAAATTACTTAAAGGTTTCTGCTTGGAGGATTCCCGAGAGCTATCTATCTATACCCAGCTTGTTTAATTGTCAGATACTGATCATTCCTCACATAATTACGTAAAATATGTATAGTTCATGATATTTGATGTCTAACCGCAATAGCCCAAAAAAGTTTATGTTGTGTCGCAAAATCGAAATAAATACATTAATAAGTGCATTTGGCAAGATTTAATCGGATGAGAAAAAACATTTATCTGAAGCTTTTTGCTCGTAGTAACGGAGATCAGAACCTAACAAGTTGTATATATTTAATA
Source organism: Magallana hongkongensis (assembly GCA_016163765.1). Taxonomy (NCBI): domain Eukaryota; kingdom Metazoa; phylum Mollusca; class Bivalvia; order Ostreida; family Ostreidae; genus Magallana; species Magallana hongkongensis. Next base: position 4,015,682 of record WFKH01011801.1, read on the forward strand.
TGAAATAAAGAATAACCAAAATACCCTAGACAATTTCATAGGGACGCATGGTTTGTTTCAGAACATGAGTCAGCATTTATTTTATTTTATTCTTCACTTTTTTTCTTGTTTTAGCAGTTTATAGGTCCCTGTTGACTTAGAATGATTAAGGGCAAAACTGATAGAGTTGCTAAACTTGGTCTGCTATAGCGTCATCACTTACCACCCTAACCATAGAAATAGACGCGATTTGATTTTTTACTGGAAATTTTTTTTTCTCTTTTATATATTTGATTGTAAACGTGCCATTACTTATAAGTAGAATACACCGACTAAGAAGAGAAACAAGTGTAATTATCATTAAACACTTCAAGTGCTAAGCACTTGACGCAGTCCCGGAGATCAAGGTTGAAGTCCATTCCCGAAGAACGGGGGGGGGGGGGGGGGTCTCCGTTCCCCTTCTCAACTCTCCCACTTATTGAATGGCGATAATATGTAAATCCTTTTTAACACTTTTTGGAAAATTCTGAGTTAATGCCCCACCCCAATGTTTTATCCGATATTTTAGTATTGTTACACTGTACCACAGAATCAGTAGGCGGTGGGGTGGTACACGTGACCATTTTTCTGAAGAATTTTTCTGAAGACTCGCGTCAACGTTAACTCCGCTCGATCGAACTTCATGCAGAGTTAATATTTGTCGTATTTGCTGTATTTTTATGGTGAAAAAAAAAACAAAGACGTTTCACACATCTGAGTTTCCAGTATGTTCGTTTTGCCAAACGTGACGGTTTTTTACCGCAACAAGCAAACAACCTCTGGATTATTCGAAGTTTGTGAAGTAGAAATCAAAATACTTTCAGTCCTTCACGCAATTCTTGTCTCAGATATCCTATTAACAGAAAGACACTTGCCAATTTTTATTGCCTTGTTTATAACTGATCAAAGCCATCAATTGCAACACCTAGGAAATGCATGCATTGTGCTTTTACATGTACTAACTCAAAACACTTAAGACACCTGAAGAAAAGTCAATCTCTTGCAACTATATCGATAAGTTGGTATATATCCATAACGACGGGAAGAATCGTCAACCTGTGAGGCAGGGGCGACTAATGCACACCTTTGATTGTAACAAAATATAATAGAACACTTGTTTTATTTTAAGCATGAAAACAGCGTGAGTAACCCTTTACGCATTGCAAGCACAACTCTTTTCTTTCACTTATCATCACCCCCTCAACAAGACTCAAAGAGGCTTTAACAGATGCTCTCTTTAAATCTGAAATTGGGTGTGTCCAAAACACGGTTAATATTAATGACATTTCAGCTTCAGTCATTTGATGTCTTACTTCACTTTATTTTTAACTGCGCCTTTCATGTTTTCTTTGCTTAACGTATTTTAAAAAAAAATATTGATGATAAACTAATAAATAATGAAAAGTGCAAACAAGGCTTTTTAGTTATCATTTAACATTTTCTTGTTTTGTCAGCTATCGATTGTATGTTTTCGTTGTCAAACAAAGGGGGTTTAATTATAATTGCGGTGACTTTAAAATGTTTTATTCAAGTGTCAGGTGACAGCCATATTAGATAACACGTGATCAGATGAGAGATGCATATTTTCATTCATTGAAACTATTTATCTTTGCTGGTGAGAGCTATTCTAGGAGAAGTGAAAAAGGATAAAACTGATTTGTAAAACTAATAAACTAATCTGTATAGCAAGATCGGTTGCTCAGTTTTCCGATCTATTTGAAGTTATGCAGATTTTAAAGTATCTATATGCAAGTACATCTGTTTCCCTAGCTGCTTTATTTTCTGATAAAACTTGATTCTTAAAAGAAAAAGTACAAAGTGATGTGTTATCATATATCTGGAACACCAGTACTTCGTGGCCATCGTTAAATATACGCTAAGCTAATTGGTTGAAGGACAGCATCATAACGTAATGGGGCAACGTACCCTATTAAATTTCCTATCTTCTTCCAATGCTCTTCACTTAAATAGTGCCTCTGTATTCTTACAAATTTGCCAATAGCCAACTTTTCCAATCATTTATTATTAATGTTAAGCAATACATATAAACCAAGCTTTAAATACTTTTTACATCCATTTACATATTGTTAAAAGACGTCTATGTTGTTTTACTACAATTATAAATGTCAGCCTTTGGGAAAAATCCTTATCTAGATTATTTTAACCTCAAAACACAAAAATTTACAGAAGACCCGTTCAATGATAATACAAATCAAAATTCCACGTATTCCTGAGATTCCAAGGAAGAGTTTAACTTCCCCAAGGAGGTCATTCTTTATTTGTAAATCAAATCCGACATAATCGGAAGTGAATGTATGTCATTTCCGGGCGCAAATACTACCCAAGGAACTCCATCTCCGAAACCAATTTTTCCCGACTTGTTATGACACTAAGAACATATATCGAGAACAATCGATGTCCTTAAGCATTAAACATTAAAAAATAATCGAATAAAAAATACATTTTAAGATTTAAAAGATAATCTTCTAGTTGTCATAATTTTGCACTCTTTGTGGGGTACATTAACATCGCATATCTTAATATCTCCTTCTATTACATCTTCCCATTTGTTGAAATAAATCTTCACTTTATACTTCTACTTAAAGACTTGTTGAATATGGAAGATTAATTGGACTAGGTTTATCGTATATGTATTGGGGTTTTTTTTCATGAAGACAAAAATCAATGTATTCATTCAATTATGCAGTCAACCGTTGCAATTTCATGCAATCATATATCTCTAAACTTAGATTTAACATCAAGTCTGATTTTACAGGTTTTCAAACATCGCGCTCTCTCTCTTTCTTTTTGAAAGACATTGAATCGGTATTACATGTATAAATGTTTGAACTTACTTATCGACAAAAGAGTTGATGGAAAACCTTTGCAGCACTTCAGAACGTTATGGGATACAATATTTTCGATCTGCTTCATTCATATAAACTAGTATTTGGCAAGGTTCCTTACTCTTAAACCGGGTTGTTTTATTCGTTCCATTCGTAGATACATTATTGGGTTTACGGGGTTATTTTACGGGGGAGTGTAATATAATATGATTTGGTACAAGGGATCAAAATACGTCTGGCAATTTGACTTCTTTACTTCTTCCTATTGTGTGAACGTAATATTCTCATTTCTAGTACTATTTAATTGTTGCTGTAAGTTGCAGGAAGCTATCTGTCGCTCCATAATTTTATGAATATTTCATTGCTCATTTATTTATTGTATGTATGTATTATTGTATCTGAATTCTTATGGCTATATCAAGAACACATTATGAGTAAAAGAACGAGGGGGGCAAATTATTGGGTTAGGAACTTATTGCAAACACAGCCGGATGCATGAAAAACGGACAATGATATATAAAAAAGAAAATTTATGGCAACGATTAAACAGTATGGATTATCTATCAGATTAAAGCTTTATTACAAAACAACAGTCATATTTCGTGAAAAGAGGTTAACATTATTAACTTTCATATCCGGATTGTTTAATTATTTGATTTTTAGGAATCTTGATGTTTCTTTTTATATTACTGGCATGTTTAAACCTTTCATAAGAACGTATAGATGAATGGCGACTAAATGAACTCTCTAAAACTTTTTACTTTCTAAACGTCAGAGACAGAAAGAGAGTAATGACTTCCATTATTCAAATTATGAAAAGTATGTAAAAGATAGAAAAAAGATTAAAACCAGTGACATAAACAAGAAGAAAAATCCCAATTAACCATCAAAGAAACTGTTTCACAATGACGCGGATCTCATTGCCTAGTAGATTGGCGTTTTTGACGTCATTATGAAGATGGGTCGGCCCAAGTTTGCGGAGATAATTCTTATAAAAAATGTTTTCATTAGATTGCGGTTTTTAATCTTTCATTTATGAAAATTCCGTTTAAAAATACAAACAATTACATGATTGGTTTCTAAATTATGCATTGATTTGACCTGAAAGATTTAATTTTGAAACTGACAATAAATTGAGATAACGTTGAATAATAAGATTTATATGAGAAATCAATGCAGCCTTCACAATACTAACTAATTCCTAACTTCTAAATGAAGCTAATTAAAAGACCGTTAACAGTTAATAGATTAGCTAGGTTTTCCTTTACTGTACTAGGATTTACAGACCATTCCTCCATCAGAGCTACTATTGGGGATCCCCGTGTCTCAATTTGCTGACAGCGGGGGTAGAGCTGACGCCATAGGCCAGTAATGCTGGCGGGTGCGGGTCGATGAACCTCCATCATAAACTAACTAGCTTCTAATTGCATTTCACTGTAAACCTCTTTGTTTACGCTGTTGTGTCATCTCTGTTTATTTAAGTTATTGAAATTTGCAGAAGATTAAAACAAAATATTAGACTTGTAAATCAATTTCGCAGTTTACTTTACCGGTAACTTTGTATAATTTCCATTTGGAAGAGATCCTTTTTGCTGAGGTTTAACCAGATAGTAAAGTATTTTTCCCTTACCTTGTAAACAGTTAATCTCTCCGGGTATACAACATAATACTTTTAACAAAGAAATGTGTGTCAGACATAACCAAGTCACAGGCGCATCTCTGGAAAAAATCTAAAAGTATCCCAAAACTTTCATAAGGCTTGAAAAACCACCAATACTTATCGAAGTCATCTGATAAACTGTGTATTAAAATCACATTTGCCGGTATTTTATAAAGATAAATGATTGTAAGTTTAATTTGAAATTGACGCATGCGTGATTGTTAAATTTCCTTTTTTCTCTCACTTGTGGGTGTGTCTTCAGGCAAATAGAAGCTGAGCGTTATTTTGGGAGCTGACAAATATAAAATCAATAAACAGTATATGAGTAAATGATAATTTTTTCTTTCTTCATCTCCGGAGAGAAGATATGAGAATATTTTTTCTCGATTTGTCGGCGCTAAATTTCTTTCCTGCCCGCGGATCTCTTTATTTGGTATCATATCACTAGAGCTGCTTTCCGGGCCCCGAAGCTGAATCTACGAAACTGCATATCAGAAAGCTCGCGTTAGCAAAACTAGATATCCGAGGGTTTAAAAAAAAACTTTTGGAAAATTAAGGTTTAATTATCGCAGTCCATGAGCCCTAGAACCAGACGTATGGCTTATAATATGCAGAGAGAGAGAGAGAGAGAGAGAGAGAGAGAGAGAGAGAGAGCACTAATCCACGTGCCGTGTTCGGTATTAATGGTGGGAAATAAATGGTTTTTATTCCCTGCAAACAGATAACAAGCGGGCTCACTATCATTGTTCAAATCAAGCGGTGTTTGTCTCGCGGGATTCAAATAAAGAGTTGCTACTTTATAATATTCTTCATTGATATAGATTTTTTAAGTTGATGGTATTTTCATAACGAGTATTAAGCCAATTATCTTTTGCAAAGTAAGCCATTTAGCCATCTTTTACTTCCGGAGAGGTAATCTGCATAAGGAACAGGGATTGTTTTTGCAAAAATTACGAATATTTTCCCCGAACATCTAATCTTGCAATAACCCAATGAATTTAACTTTAACATACTGTTGTCATCTTCGAATATACTTGACCTTCACAACAAATACCAACTTAAGTTTTTACACTTTATCTTATTTATTAAAAAACTTGAACCTAAACGTTTTTAGTTCTAAAAAAATGATATGAGCATGATGTCTTCTAAAAATTTTCATTTTTAAAAATGTATTCAATACAATCGATAAAATCAATTTGAATTTAATTCTTTAAAGAGGTTTTATGCGATTTAATTTCTTGTTTTAATGATTTGGGGTTTAACATGGCTGGGTGTGTTTGTACACTCCATTATTTTGTGAGTTGTGGGCGGCTTTTAGTGTCGTGCAGTGATTCTTGTTTGGAGCCTGCAGTTGACAAAAGTCCAAAAACAGCAACCGAATCCAAAAAGCAATCCCAGTACCTAACTGATGTACGAAAATATCAAACAATTGGCGAAGTCAGGGATAGGCAATCGAGAAAATTCAATGATATAGAGGCAGCTGAAAGTCACCGTATAACGGCATGGTGTAAATATTGCATGATCTGTTTATCATCACGTACAATAATCACATCAGAGGCGACTTTTGATCGCAGTAACCGTATCGTAACGGGATAAAGGTGAAGGAGGAAGGGTGATGGTTCCACGTAACCATCAGGAATAATCTCACTGTTTGAATCCCCTTAATTCGTCATCAGCCATTCATAACTGTCCCACGGCCTTCTTGTGAGTCACATATTAGTAGTGTTCGTGTACTTTATCCTTGGGTAACAAAAAGGAAGGGAACTTAACCTACTAATTTTAATAACATCATGGTCAGCAGACGGCCAGAGAAGTGATAGGCTGGGCCACTCACGCTCTTACAGGACTCAACTGTCCATGGTCGCTCAGTCGTAGCGAATCTACAGGCCGCTTACCACACCCGTTACCCACTGTAAGCCCCTTAGATCAATCAAACTGCTGTGAACATCCACTTATGTCTCCTGATCCCCGGAAGCTTGATTAATAATGACAGCAAAAAACTATATAGGCCCACTACTAAGTACAAAGACTAGGGATAATCTTGTTAGGGGCCTAGTTTCTTTGAATGGACCCCGTAAGCTAATCAGCCTTTTTCCGCCTCGTGTCTGCTGTCATTTGCCGCGGCGCAGTGTTGGTGATTCAGGAAAGCACTGTGACAGGATTTAGACCACGGGTCATTCAACAGTGTTCAAATTTCATAATAAAAAGTTTTATAATAATTCAACGAAAAGGGTGATACATAGAGTACCTCATTTAATGTTGTAAGGCGTATTCGGATCAGCTCATTGATAAATCCGTGAGGGCTGGGAAGAGATTAAAAGAATTTGTTCGTTTTGGTCTGATAACTTTACAGTAGATCTCAGTGCGCGCTTCCATTGATAAACATCGTACAGGAAATGTTATATACATTATACATGTTAATTATGACTGAATCTTAATTAAATATCTCAATTGAAAGGCTACGAGATTGTAGAAGGCAGTGATGGGAGAGAATAAAAATCCATTAATTAAATTAAATGGAGACTACACATTTCACAATATTAGGGTTTCCTAGAGGACCGCGGATCACTGATCGAAGGCTACTCACTCTTTGTTGATTTAACTACCGTAGTCATAAATGGCACCGTTAGAGAGAACCAGCGAACCATGAAATTTCCTAACTGGAAAGCCTATTCTAAATTTACTAGTTTGGTTACATGCAGTACGACTTCATTTACATTACATTTCATTTTATTACAACTACAACTACTTTAAAATATTTTTAACAAAATCGAACGCTTTTTGAACAAAAAATGTTTCATATTTCGATATGTTAAGTGAAACGTTTATATTCACCATTTTCCGGATTAATTAAATTCATAAAAAAGAAATGACTTGAAAAGAAAAATGACTGCACCTTCCCACCTCCTCAAAAAGAAAACACCCACCAACCTAACAAAAAAAACCCACCATAACGTGATTTCTCAATTCATTACTTTCAAAGCATTGGGAAGGATATACTTATCTATCATACAAGACTAAATATAGAGCTATCACGTATTGTCACAATTGTCACAATACGTCATTGTTTCTCGGACAAGAGAATGGTCATGATAATGTTTCTTGCGTTTTAGATAAAAAAAAATTAAACTTATAACATTTCAGTGAACAATTTTACAGAAATAAGCTCAGCTTTATGTAGTGAAGTCGATATACTATGTATTATAATAGTTAAGTCGACACTGACTTACGAGAACGGGTCCCTGTCTTAAAACATTTTTAAAATTCTGGCCGAAAAAAACCGTGTTAGGAGACGAAATGTGAAATTTATGAATTAATCTACAAGTTACATCTATTCTAATTTATATTTGCTCTAAAGCATTCTTGACATACATGTATAGTGTCAATATTCTTAACATACAATATTAAGTAGGATTTCAAAACAAATAAATCAATGTCGAGAGATTATAAGAATTCAGCTAAATGTAATTCGAATTATTCCAACCAGGGGTTTAATAATGTGAATACGGTTCTAGTGTCAGACTGACAAAAACTTACAAATTGCATGTATATATGAAATATTCATATTTATTCGTATTTAACGGAGACGACTACAAACGGCGTTCACAAGACTGATGTTAATGACAAAAATTTTTACAAATAAGGAATTCATTTGCTATGACAACCACAAAAATAGTTTTAAAGAGGTATGAAAATGACGATAAAAAACAAACATCCGCCTCCAAAGATCAATTGGTTTAAAAAATATTCGTCAGGAGCACTGCCCTCCTACCCCCCCCCCCCCCCCCCCCCCCCCCCCCCGAAAAAAGTGAAAGAGATGAGACGAGGACAGTCAAACAAAATATGTCCTTGATGGGAAAGAGACATGTAAATGAGGACAGCAAAGTGATTTTAACGAGAGCACCAACAAAGATATGAAGGACAATAGAAATGCGAGCAAGGATGGCGGAGGAGAGCGATGGAAAGGAGACGGGTAGAACCTACACCTGTAAGATTAAGGACAAGAGCAATAGCAGCGTCACGTCCTAGCTGTGATGACTTTCAGTAACTGGTTTTTATAGATCACCAAATCTTCTGCACCAAATGCAGTAATCCCTCACAATTGATATACCGACCCGTTTTGCGAAGAAAAAACACTCTCTTTTTTGTGTTGTAAATTATTGTTATGTTTACATACGAAAACTGTTCCCTGTAATGCTTAAATCCCCTGAAGGTTTTCTTTCGCACACCACGCAAAAGTCAAACATTTATAAATAGACTTTACATTAAATTGCAATTCTGAGAGTTCCATATACAGCGGCAGTTTTTACTAAAGTCCATGAATACCCTGATTTGTAGTTTGAAGAATCATGCCATTTATATTTTTTGAATAATAACAGGATTAAAATAGAATCATTCTCTACTTATTCTGACCAGAGGCCTCTAGAGTCCTCGTTGTTACATATAAATCATGCCTAACATGATTGTATGCCAATTTTGAACTAAAGCAAGATGGTTGGTTGGGAGAGGGGTAAATATTTGCTGACAATAAGAAATTATTGAAAAAAACATCAATTTATAATAAGCCGTTGGCGCAGTTTAACACACTCGTAAGCATGGCATAGTGTACGTTCTGGCTTTAAGAATATAATTTGTCAATGGTCGTGTTATCGTTGTCTTTTGCTTTTTGTTTGTTTGTTTGTTTATATTTTATTGGGTTTTGTTTTGTTTGGTTTGGGTTTTTTTATTTGTCATCGTCACGTTCTTATACACAAATAGAAGTTTAAAATATTTTCCTTATTCATTTTGCGTTTAACTATGAAAATTTTGATGTAGGATTTGAAAGTTCAATTTTTAATTTTTTAATATACTTAAACCATGTTAATAAACCATGAGGATTTTGTTTACAATAGAGTGTCTACAGAAACACTGTTGTTGTTTATTGTTATTTGGAATAATATCATTTCTTGATATTCAATACTGTTTACAGTAGCATCCGATTTCGCGAGCATATACGTGAAGCTTTTTTTTTAATAGCAAGCAAAACCAAATTGAAAGACGACAGCCATTCAACAAGGTCTTTGTATCTATTGATGTTTGGAATGATAGTCCTGATTTGACACATGTAGATTATTGGCAATTTCTACCATTCATCAAGATTAAAAGATCCTAGTGGTCGGCTTTGCGGATAAATGACGTCATCACATGACCAATTCTATCGAAATACTTGGATTTTATCTGGTTTATTTGCAATGTCAATTAATGTGGAAATCCAAGCAAAACGGTTAATTTTTTTTAACATTGGCGAACAGATTTTTTTTTTATTTCTTGTTGCTGAAATTTAATATGGATAGAAAGGTTTTGGCGTTAAACCATCGTTGTTTTTCCTTTTTCATTGCATTGATGTTTTTTGCGTGAATAAACAGCTGCAATGAATAGGTCGCTATTCCCTTGAGCGACATATATGCAGTACGAAGGACGACCAAGACTGCCCCAAGCCTCGCGGAGAAACGCTCATCATCATTACAAGCTGTTATTTGTTCTGTTAATGCAAATAGCGTGCCTATTGTGAATAAGTGAGGGAGGCTGAATAAAAGTGTAAAGGTATAAATATTGACTTTGTATCAATCAGCAAACTCATTCAGTTTTTTAGCAAAAAGTAATTATGAACAATCCTTCTTTCTACATTTTATTTTGCATTGTGTTGGATAGAATCCCATGATAGGGGAGTTTTGTCACTTTCATTCAATGTATAATGGAACATGGTACCGTAATGATATATAAAACAGAATCATATAAAACACAACACAAACTTTTTTCATTAGGATCAATCAATATTCGTCTCACTGGGAGGATCTTTTAAAGTGACTACTGTAGTTATTGACAACCTCTTGTTTAAAAAAAATATTGAGAAGATGTATATATATAACAGATTTCTGCAAAATTTCCAACCCTCAACTATTTAGATATTAGTTATCTTATAGATAATATTTCTCAAGATAATTTCCAAACCTCAAAAATTTAAATATTAATTATCTTATAGATCATAAAATGTTAAGTGTCGCAAAAGTGTTGCGAAAGTGCCAAAATGCCAAGCAACAAAATGTTTGCCGACAAAATATAAAAGATAGAAGCCATAAAACTAAAAATATATAATATATATATGGTTAAAAAAGCTGCAACAAACTTTGCAAAATGCAAATGCCACCAATTTGCTATGAATTTTTAAAATATATTTTAGTCAATATTACTCTAATTTGATCTACGTGTGACTGCTACTATTCTGTAAAAAAAATATTTTTTTAAAACCTTACCTTCAGTCAAAACAAAGACCAATCAAAGTCTCAGACTGGTTTATACTGTTTCTGTTTCTCTCATCGTCCAATGCACGGTACGTCTTGGACCAGGTCTCTGTAAGATAATTTCTTCCTTTTGTTTTTTTTTTCCGGAGGTACATCAATTTGCACAATTTAAATGATTATGTAACGATGTTTATTTCAAAGCCCGTTTTTTCTTGGCTTCCTAGAGTTGTTTCAGATTTTAAAATTTTCACTGTGATATTATGTGACTTTTTAGGACTTTAAAAGTTTCCTTTCTTTTAAAGTTGTGATAAACCTCATATATACTACTTTTAGTTTATGCAAAGATGAATGGAGTAGATTTGTTTGTAAATATAGTGGACCAGATGAGTTTAAGGCCTCATTAAGAATTGGACCACAACATGTAAAATGAAAAGGTTAATCGGATAATGATATAAGGGGCCTATAGGTATTAGTGTCGTGCATTGTTGTAGGGCCACTTATACCACTGAAGATCTTACAAAGGAACATCACCAAACAAAACTATATTGTAGAGAATAGTGATCATGAATCTCAGACCTCTTATACAGGACACGCTCTCTTGAGTCATCGCTCAGCTGGGCTCTCACGGCGACCATAAAAACACCTCAATGTTGTGTCTGTGACAGTCTTATAGGTCATCCTGTAATTATCTAAGTTGTATTCCATAATTTGGGCTCCATGTCTTTGACCTTAAACAAATTGTTGGTTCGTTATGTGTTAGAATTCGAACCTGATGTTGAAGAAATCGGGAAAATATGACATATACACAAACTGTATTTTGTGAAGTTCTCCGATTTTTTTTTTTCGGTAGGCTAACTTTTGAATGTTTAAATGAGGAGAGTCTCATTCAAACAACCATTTAAAAATATGTACTGGTTTAGAAATCTAGAAAAACAATAAGATTATCTTATTTGCAGTACTAGAAAAAAGAACGAATACCAAGTATTCTTAGCCATGACATGCCTTTTGCAATTATTAAGAAAATACATCGAAACAAAATAAGCTATCACATGTAATGTAAATTTGACAATTCAACAATTAATGCACAAGCATTTCCTTTATATATTTCATTTAACATTTTGTTTAGGGGAATTTCATCGCTGGTACCACATGGTATTGTGTCTTGGGGTTTTTCTGTTTTGGTGTTTTTAAATTTTAGGGGGTGGGGGTTGAGGGGTATGTCATTATTGGGTAAGACACCTGTATTCTTTGATACGTCCGTTTTGTTATGGTTTTACACGTTTTCTGAGTATAGTCCAAGCGGAGTATCCCGGCTGCTTAAGCTTAGAGTTAATATTGTTATTATTGAACAGAGCAAGTTTAGTTTGGTAAGAGCTTTTTAATCAGAAGGATATAAATATCTGATTTAGATTGAAACTGGTATTACCTATGCACTCAAAATGTGATTATAGCTTAAACTGCCTTAAGAATTGGAATTGTGTATATTAAAGTGCAAAAAGATCTTGCCATTTATTTGTTATCATTTTTTACCAATCATCAAAACATAATCAAAAGCACAAAGAATTCCCCGAACACGGGGATGAACGGTAAGGGGGAGTACCCATAATTCCTCTGTCTCCTGATGACACGCTTCCTGTCAACGGCTGCCGTTTGATTCTGGGTGTAATAACTGCTGCGATTGGTATGATAAATGGACCGATAGCATGCCAGATTTCAGTGTGGTTTTCAGTCAGTTTTATTTCACTTGTCATTCATTTGTTGAACGCTATGATCTTTCCTGTTTGTTGTCATAAATAAACAAATGAAAATGTCAGTTACCTTTAGAAATTTTAAAGGTTAGTTTACCGATGCATTTGTATCCTTTTGGGAATCAATGCATGCCTTTTTTAAAAGGAAAAATTGAACCAATTGCGAGAAGTATTTAAAGCTGCTTGGTCCGATTTTATATCAAATTTTGGGTACGCTTTTAAACGATGGTTATGCTAAGTATGTGTATAATAATAGACATTGCTGTAATTTTCCCGGTCAATTAAGCCAAATTTCAATGAAAAAAATTATGTACAAAATTTGTTAACAAAACAAGCGACAAAAAAAGGGAGTCGCGTTATTTCGCCTCATGTTAAAATTCGCCCCTGACGTATAGACCGGTATGGTTGTATTACGACTGCGACATCGCTGTAAATAAAGGTCATAATGTTCAGGTAAATTGAAAAAAAACAAGTTACATTTTGTTCGCTAATGTGTCTTAAGTTGGCTTTGTTTACAATCGATGCACAACATGCGGGTTAAATAAACCCAATCATCCGGGGGACGAAACCAAACGGTTTCCTTTTCTAAACATTCCCGTGATGCATTTTGGTTTGTTTTTTCGTTTGCCCAAAAAGAAATTATTTTATTTACTTTAAATATTTCTAACTTTGAAAGGAGACCGATTCTGCTGGTGTAAATAGGAGAAAGTCCATAACTTTCAAAGATAATTGGTTTCTATGGAAAATTATTTGATACTGTAAAAACCAAAAAATCGGACCAAGCAGCTTTAAGATATCAAGAACATACATGTAATTAAAATATTAAGAACATAATAAAGATATTAAAAACATAACACATTTTCATCCATTCAGCAATGTATAAAAAATGTATAAAGCGATGCTCTTAATTTTTAAGAATTGATTGTGATCACAATGACGTCAAATTTTCAATCGATAGCCTTAAAAACAAAAACCAAAGGCAAAAAACAAAAGAAAAGAAAAACCATTTGATTGGAGCGTTGAAGGTTGGATTAGCCAATGAACAAGTGCTTCGTGCGTTCAATCTTAAGAAAAATTTAAGTTCTTAAGAAGGGGCTCGGTCGCTTTGGCCCCTCCGCCCCTTCTTAATCTCTAAGACTTTACTAAATGTGGTGTAACTATATTACTATTACTTAAATGTGAAGATTTCGTATGGTTAAAACAAACTTTATAGCAGTATGCCTGATTTTATTGGTAGTTGTATACACATTAAAGATTTTTCCTTCCTAACGTCTTTTAAATTAGCTGCAGTTCTGTAGCTCCCGGTCTGAAAAAATTCGGATGGACGACCTGGGAGCTACAGGGCCACCCATTGAAAAAATTGTATATTTATTGCGCAGAAAAACGTGCGCTAGTTTTCGACTAATTAACCTTATTTATACGCAAATTCTGTGAAAACAATTAGTACCATTATATTCTTCATGCAATTTACTACTGATATCGTCTCTTCACTTGCCTCAGACTTTCTCCGAAACATACTACCGACCTCGAAAAATCAAGTATGTTGAATTTTCATCGAGATCGAGAGTCGCCATTTTTACATGTAAACAAAGTGGACCACATGAATTTACGGGACTGGTGATGGTGTTGAAAAGACTATCCGAGGCAAGTGAAGAGACGATATCAGTAGTAAATTGCATGAAGAATATAATGGTACTCATTGTTTTCGCTGAATTTGCGTATAAATAAGGTTAATTAGTCGAAAACTAGCGCAATTTTTTCTGCGCAATAAATATAATTTTTTTTCAATGGGTGGCCCTGTAGCTCCCAGGTCGTCCATCCGAATTTTTTCAGACCGGGAGCTACAGACCTGCAGCTACTTTTAAATATTTCTTAATAGTGCGCAGTCCGCAAAAGAAGTATCAGTTCATGGGTACCTCATTGTTAGCGAAGCAAGAGAGGCAGCTGATTAAAGTTAAATTCTTAAGGGAGAATTCTCTCTCTATTTAATCAGTCACCCCCTCTCTCCAAGACATACATGCGTTACTGAGGCTGATAATAAACTCCTTCAACAAATGATATAATATACCAACCAACTGTCAGTGACATGGAATATTTCAATTGTTACACAATTATCACAAAATTGCCTTAGACCAATGGAATTCAATTGCATTCTGTAAACAGGCATAGAATGAGTCAATACGTTCTTATCGATGAATCAAAATCAGCATTTTTCCCGAGAAGATTGCAGATATACCTTGCTTCGTCCCCGCGTCATATTATAATGTGTTCACCGAGATTGCAATGAACGCGGGGTCCCTGGGAGGTATAGATCAGGGCATTGTCTTGGTTATAACAATCTCCCGCCAATATCGACGGTTGCTCAGATACATTGAAGTCTCTCGGCTGACACTGATGGTGCCTGATTGATATCGAATGCGGGGGAGTGATGTTTGAAATGATTGTGATGAAATATTATTTATATCAGTGGTAATAATTTGTCTCGGGAATAGACTAGATTATCCCGTTACCAATAAAATACTGAATTGCTGTTTTATCTAAGAAAAAAAGAGAGTCTGTAAGCTTTGACTCCAAGACTGTAACGTATCGCTCTGTACAAGTACATGTAAAATACCGCATGAATATATACAGAAGGATGTACAGATGTATAAGTATCAGCCTTCTTATTACTTACCAAAAAAACCGATGATTTAGAAAATAATGCCTGTAGTAATACGTCGGTCGACTTAAGAGAAATGCTTAAAAACTACTTGACCATTTGAACAAACGCAAAATTACCATTTCTAGTTATCGACAATGATTTATCACGTTTGATCATGTAGAATATAAGGTGGATGTTTTACTACAGATCGGCCGAACCGCTGATAACAATACAATCATAGGAAGCAAGAATCGTGACTAGTTAAATTTTGAGAGCATCAAGAAAAAAGCCTTTTTATGACACTAGGTGGAAACCTCCTGGAGAAAGAGGGATTCATAACTCGTTATCCTATAGCACAGCAAATTGTGCCTCACACGGGTTGAATTGAAAAGACCTAAATAAATTTCAAAGAAAACTTTGACGGAAATCGCAATTAAAATGGAATATTTATGTTCATTGCTAAATTTAAACACATGTTTTGTCATTAATGCAATAAAAAAATTTCAGACATGATGTAATTTTTCATTGGTTTGAAATATTCTCCTTTAACATGTATACACCTTTTCAGACGTGAAACCTCATCCTTAAATGTCTCAAGAAACTGATAGATTGCGCATCCAACCGATTTTTTTTTTTTAGTTATAGCATACTTTAGATAAATGTATTTAAAATTTCATAACAAAAACAAAATGGCATGTGGGAGATCTAGAGAGTTAGAAGGATGATGAATAGAAATCAAGACTGTTTCTTTACTTAAAATATCGGCGACTAATCCGAACCAAGACATGGACATGCAACAAGACACAACTCAGTTTCTGTAACATTTTAAAATTGTAAACATTTTCCAGTGATGCTTCTGATTTTCGGAATAATGGACCAACTGAAACACCATTCCCGCACTATAAAAAAACAGTTAATTTTACTATGCACACTGTGTCAGATATTTATACCACTACAGCGTTGGCAATTGTGCACCTCCTGAACATGCAGTTTCGTAAAAAAAAAAAAAATCCATATATATATGATAAAGACCAAATAATTGATTATAGCCTAGAGAGTTTATAAGCACTTTTGTTTTTAAAGCATCTCACCTGACAGGTGAGATATTTACCTTTTAAATTAATATCCCATGGGAAAATAGGAGAAATAAATTTCCTACAAGATACCGGGTATTTTGAAATCTTGTAGGATTTTTAAATAAAATCCTACAGGAATTATAATTCCTATAGGATAAAAGTAATTCCTATAGGACTTTAATTCAGACATGTAGTTCTCCCACAGGAAATAAAGATTTCCTATCGAAATCATATGCCATTGGGAATTTTGTTTAAATCCTATAGGAATTCTTTTTTCGGGTAGGAAATTGCCTTTCCGATGAGAAAAATAATTTCCCGTATAAATTTATTTTTTAAGGTAACCATCTCATCTGACAGGTGAAATACACCAATAACAAAAGTGTTCATACACTCTTTAAGCAATAGTCTATCATATGGCATATTTGAATTTTTCGAAACATGCGCCTGAGACGGGTGCAAAAATTCCACCTTGGCACTGGCATAATTAATATTCGGGACTGTTTTTATGATGTGTGCTCTGACAGCGTTAACCGGGAGCTTAATGTGTATAGTATGTATATCTTATTTTTGCTTGTCATCATCTATATTTTATCATTAAATTTCCTTTGCGGCGAAAAACAAACTACTAACAATTCATCTCATGTTACTTAATCTAAAAATAGTAGATTTTACCTTTTTCAGTTCGTTTAATCTTTTTTCGAACATGAAACACAATTAGCTTTTTTGCTTCATTTATCAAACGGGACATCTATGGAGCGAAATCATTCTATATCTGAGTCACCTGTGAAAATTTTATGAAACGTTACGAATACACGAACGAGGTATATATCACAGAGTACCTCTCCTGTTTTTCTGCTAATTCTTTATTTGTAGTAAGAATTTTGCTGCGCTGGTTGTTTCGACATATCGTATGTTATATCGTTCATCTTTAACTTGTTCTCTACCATACGGTACGATTTTAAACTATACCTTGAAATTTTTTTGATATGACGGTTTTTTGGTAGCCATGTCCAACTCTTTGAATGTTTTCTTTTGTTGATTTAGCTTGTTTATAAATTAATCAAAAATGTTCAGTCTTTTCTCCGTTGGTCTTTATCTTCTCAAGCCACAGTCCGGAATCCGCATAGCTCTCTCTCCTACCCTCCAGGTGGGAGAGGATCGTACATATTGGCGGTCGGTGGTTTGCGACGATGGAACCTCAGTGCGATTAAAGATTCTATAACGGGTTACGTTATAACGTTAACATTAGGGTCGAAGCATATTTGTTATGGTAAATGTTTTACATCTTTGCAAAGGACCCCAGTTTTGCCTTTGGTTGTCCACTCTATTTCATGACATATTTTTCTGGTGTGCGTATGATGGCTTCCATAAATACAAACAACGAAATTTTGAAAATTGCATATGGCTGTTTTCAAGGATGCAGAATGAAAGATAATTCTAATGTTAAAAAGTTTATTATAAGCGGCACACGTTTTTTGCCTTTAAAATTAAAATTACAAGTGAAATGTATTGGTCTCTGACTTTTGGTTATAATTCACAAAATAAACTCAAGACCAACTTATGAATGATAAAAAAAAATAGTTGCTGTCAGTAATGTTTCTAAAATTTGGCTATCTAGCGAAGAAAAAAAAATATAACACCTCGGCAATAACGTTATCATGAAAATGTATTGCCAGCACACGGAGTGCTAATTCCAGACGAAAACTATAGAGGGAGTTCGAACGTTTTGGATGTCTGCTTAGTGCTATCTAGAGTCTTTAGGGACCAAATTCCAAACAGAACTTGTAAATGCAGACAATATGTCTAAATTAAGAAATCATTCCCTTTCACAATTAATTCATTTGTACACTTTTTCATTCATAAATTTCTATAACAACTCTAAGGAGTTGCAGAGTAACTTGAAGAAGAGTCCCGAGAGACGCCAAATGATGCGTCACTGTTAGATTACGATGAAAAAAGTACATCAAGTCCATAAAGCAGTCAACACGAGAAAGAAAACGACTGTAAATAGAAACACAGAGCATGTGATTTATTGGCCAGTTTCACTCCTCTCAGCGAGAAAGAACTTTTCCAAGATAGGATACAATTTCATAAGACAGAGGAATTTCTTATTTAGGAATAGGATCAAGTAAATTGGATTTGACTACTAATTTTTTTGCCTAAATATACATTGTCAAAAAAGTGCACGATTTGATATTGTCTGTTAAAATTGCACCTATAACTGATGAGTCATCTTTTTGACGCTTGTTGAACCTACTGAGTAAGGGAGGCCAATATATACTAGCGCCCTCTGTTGAGTAGACAGTCTGGCTTTGGTTGAATGACACACCAGGGAGAATTCAAAAGCTGGAGACAGCCCTGGGCTTACAAGTCAGACCGCTATCTGCACACAAACAGAAATGATTTATAAATGTCACCATTTCCTCAACACTGAGCGCGGTCAATCTGTGCACCACGTGACCTCCACCACTGGGCACCACAATGAACGGAGGAAACGGATATACATGCTCCAACAACACCCTAACGTCAGGCACCAAGGCCATACGATGTTACTTAATGTGTACCTTAAGCTAGCTTTCAAGATGCGATAAATAAAACAGCAGGCCTCCGTGTTTGTGGATATATTTATTGTACATCATCCAAAACTTGCTCAAATATTTTTATTGTCACATTTTTATAACTTAATTTACCGAAATAGTAATCATTTTGACTTTTCTATATTGCCCTGAAGAGATATGCCATACATGTAATGATGTAGGGTTATAACTCAACTAAATGGTTCTCTTCAGGTGTTGTAGGTCATGTATTTCTCTTCCAATGAAATTTATGGATAACTGTGTTTGTTGTAAAAGCTATTGTGTAATTCAATGATTTAGAGAGAATACGAAGGATTTTTCATGATCCTTGAATAGTGAATATCTTGTTTTATCCAACTCGTTATGTGTTTTTTTTATTCTTCCACGATATAATGCGATAGTTTAAGACCCAGTTTTAATTACATGTATGTTCAAAGATTTCATATTAAATATCTAATATTCAAAATTAAGACATTCTATAAGCAGACTCAATACACTTTGTATGGAGACGTCAGTTCATCCATGACACATTGCATTGAGATGTCATTCTTCAATATACGAGTGTACCGTGGGCTTACATCCGGTTTGTTAACCAACTTACAAACTACATAGAAAATGAAGGGTTGTTTTTTTTATCCATCTCGGTATTTTTTATCTCGAGCCTTTGCGAGCGAATAGAGAACAGAGTTAGATAAAGATAATAAATTATACTATTATATTAAACTCTATTTTTATGTATTCAATATCCTAATAAATTCTTAGGCAGTGGACGCAACTTTGCGGAAAATTCAAGACCAACTTCATGTAAACCACGGCCAATATGTACGATCTACTCCCATCCGTAGGAAAGAGCTACGCGAATTCCGGATCGTGGATTGAGACGATGATACATCGACTTTATTAAATACTAGCAGTTTTTCACCTGTCTAAAATATATATCCAAAACCAACTGTGGTATAAAAACGTGCATTTTGCTCCAGAAGGATGGCCGAATTTCATGATACACGGTGACAATCGAAACTTTAAACAATATAGGCACCCTGACATGGCTCCCTCCGCATAACTTTGTGGTGGAAACCTGAGTGATTTTATACTGTATTGTATATAACTAAAGCATATTTTCAATGATTTTTCAACACACTTTCCAAAGGATAAAGGATGACTGCACTTAGCGCCGGGTTTTGGGTCCTTTTCGGTCGCTTCTGTTGCGTTTATTTCTTAACCTAATATCACTTTTGTTAAATTTTTTAAAGATTCTAGTCAATTTCCAACATGAATTAAGATTTTAGACTGTGATACAATAAGCTCATTCTATGTTTTCCTCCTTACAACTTTCGAAAAAAGAAGAATATTCGCTTATCTGCCCTTGATCAAACATAAGATTGACATTAATATGCATGAGAGGTGGAGCTGACATTATCAGAATGGTACTTAAATTAGACTAGCATGAATAACAATGCCATGCATAAAAATTTGTGATCACTGTTTCACCATAGCCCTTTCTATTCTATATGGTTGGTACAAGTCTACTATTTACTATGGTTTCAACAATTAGACCACGCACATGTAAGTACAGAAGACTTTAAATCAATGCTTATCAACTTAACGTGTTCGAAAACATTGCCCTAGTTAGCACATAACATGCTACCTTATAAGTCACGTGATAGAATTTTGTATTCACAAAGTTACCTGAGGTGAGACATCACGTGGTGAATTATAATATTCAACATGCATCAACCCTTGGTAACAACAAGGAAAGCGAAAGTAAGAAGAAGCAGTTTTTTTCTCATTTAAACCATGAGCGCATGTTTGTCTATTAATCTCCCTTTGACATAACTTTGATAATGCAAATATACAACTACTGTTAAACGGAGAACAATAGACAAACATGCGCTGACTATGTATGAAGTCAGTGTAAAAGTGGGCGTCCTCATTATCGTATGGAGATTCAAGAAATCGTGATGACCCCCGCCTATGAAAACAAATTCGTACTTGGTAACAACATACTTTTATTTAACGCAATTACGTAAAGTTGCAGTTTAGATGTTGACCATTTCTGCAATTGAAAGAAAAAAATCTTCTTTTAAAAGTTGATTTTCTCGCAAATATCGCATGTCCTTAAGGTACTTCACTACACCTTCAAAAATTTTCTCAAATCAGCGCAAAATTACTTGATTATGATAGAGAGCATGATGGATAAGAAGTATATATGTCAAGTAGGCGAAAAAATTTGCATTTTTGGATAAAAAATGATATTTTCAAAAATTTCATTCAGTAAACATGAACAAAAGGCCCAGGCGGATTCGAACTCATGATCTGCGGTTCACAAGCCTGATACTTTAACCACTGAGCTATGACGATATACATCTGAATTGATTGATACAAACAGTTTAACAAAACATTTAAATCGCCATCTTGTGACGTAGTATCTTAAAAAGTATAAGTCTCGGTGTAGTGAAGTACCTTAAGTGCAGTCATCCTTTGAAAAAAAGAAGTAAAAAACTATATGCTATAAAACTACAAAATGTTACATATGTATTCAAGGTGGTATGGGACACTGCACCTCCAGTTGTGACGTACTATTTGTCGAAATAAACAATAAAATCAAGTGTAAAATAATAGTTTCTTTCCTGAAATTTTCACCTAACATCGCAGCGCAGTGGAATGGAGGGTTCCCTACGAATCTGTAAGTCATGACATGAGTTCGAATCCCGCTGGGGATTTTGAAATCTTTACCTTTCCAAAAATTTTCAAAACGTATTTTTTGGTTAAATATTGCAAAATTTAAAAATTCTAAACCGGTGAAAGTATATCAATTATAATGTACTTTAATCCACCTTAATATCGACGGATGTCCCATACCACCTTAAGAAATTTAGGATTCCCTATTACCCCGGTGTACTCGGGCCGTTTTGTTCCGTTTAAGGAATGCAGGTCATCCCTTTATCATTTTGCTTCATATCAAAGCGTTAATAAGGCAAATTTTGACAATAATCTGATCATCAATTTGTGAATGGCTTCATTAAGAGTGCTCCACATGGATATATAATGGCTTTGATTCGTGTCCCTGTATCAAACAATGGGATCAAAGAGGCGTCTACCAACAGTTGATGTGTTCACACACGCAACCGAGAAACTTGGTCAATGCAATATTCCAAAACCTTCGGTGCCAAATATGAGGGAAGATCTGGTTGATGTACATACATTCATGGTTTTGAATGAATCAATGGGGCATAATACAACGACGGATAGATTTGGAAGCGAGACGGTTATAACTGTGCAGTATAGGCGGGTGAATCGTATAACAGAACTCTTCTGAAACAGATGTAGATGCGTATTTATTAGACATGGTTTAAAGGTTTATTTGTGTAGACTTCCAGAGGTTCTGCTTAAAAATCTTACGCGTATTAAAAATATGTAGTATTTCATATAAAATGGTATCATAATGTTTCACAGCTAAATATTTTTCAAAAGTCTAAAATTCGTTTCTCATTTCCTTTTCTATCGCCGAATTTCTCTTTGGGTAATCGTCCATATACAAATGACTTCTATCATCATATAGAATGTATAATATAATTGTCTACTGTTAATGAATAGTATGATTGCAGCATCTGCTATGAATGTGCAATATGATATCTAGAATTAGTGTCTTCAGTCAATCTGCTATATGATTGCAGCTACTTTCAGTGTACAATATGACTGAAGTATCCGTTCTTAATTCATAGACAGAAGTATGGTTGCAGACTCTGGCTGTCTCTCTTCAGTATGAAAATATTGTTTGATGACAATATATAGTATGATTCGAGAATCTGCTGTCAGTCTTCAGTATGGAAACATTGTTTACTGACAATATATAGTATGATTAGTGAATCTGCTGTCAGTCTGCAGTATGAAAACATTGTTCGCTGACAATATGAAGTATGATTAGAGAACCTGCTATCGGTCTGCAACATTAAAACATTGTTTGCTGACAATACACATTCCCTAGTTAGCGGTTATACGATCAAGGGTAGGGAGACGCAGCAAATTTTCTAGAAATATTATGGTGGCTGCGGTACGGGTATTGTTCACACGGTACACAGTGAAACCACACGCATTGCAGAAAAACTCTATATCGTTTATATTTACACATCTCTCCAAATGTATTTTATATTTTCAAATGAAATGAAAGTACCTGCTAGAAAATTAAGTTTATATTTATACAAATTTCCATATTTTGAAGTCTTGCGTCATTTCGTGATTTCCCTGTTGTCAGTTCTTATCAAGAGTATTGATCGGTCACAAAAAAGTCCATACGACTAAATCTCAGTAATATGAAATATAACCATCATTGATTAAATGTAAGCATAAGAATATAGAACCATTTTAACAAGAGTTTGGACTTTGGGTAGTTGTGTCAAACAGCAATGTGACGTAAGTCTGTCTATTTCATTGCTAGCCACCCAGCCATGGCTCTTTGAAATCAACAAGATTTGTCTGGCCTTTGAGCTAAGACTACGCAATCGGTGCATATTTCGCTTGAAACTGCGTCATTTTTAACTTGTTTTGACGCAAGAATTAGATAGCTACGCCCTACTGAAAGTCCAAGGTCTTGTTAAAATGGTTCTAAATGTTTAACAATAGACAAGAAAACCATTTTTATCTCATATGTAAAGACGTGTGTGTGTGTGTGTGTGTGTGTGTGTGTGTGTGTGTGTG
>WFKH01011801.1:4039325-4066244 GCA_016163765.1 Magallana hongkongensis
TATATATATATATATATATATATATATATACACGTCTTTAATATATATATTATACGATTTCCATACCTTAAATTCTTAAATTGACTTGTTGGGGGGGGGGGGGGGGGGGATATATATATACTTTGAAAGCTGCGAATCTGTTTATTAAAAAATTAAGTACAGAGCTTTCCTAAGTTACAGGAATGTTATTTTGTATAACACAAGTATATAATTAAACTGTATTCCTTATGATGAAAGTTTTTACCATTAAGTTAAAAAAGTCAATTTATTCTAAAATATTAATCAAGTTAAAGGAGTTTGTAAAAATTAACAAATTTAATTATAGTCAAGCAGATTCATTAACTCGTATTGTCACAAAACCAAGGTAGCCAATCAAATAGCGCTTCATAACTTGAACCAAATTATTAAAGTGACATAGTGTGACATCCAAACCGCTAGAAATTATATTGAAAAGGGGGGAAAGGAGAATTATTAGTTTCTTGCCAAGCACAAAAACGAATAAATGAATATAGCATGGAATTTAAAGCTGCATGTGGTGTTTAGAATATTTAAGGTATATCCCCCGTAAATCTAATTTATTGTATACATGTATCAAACAGTGAAAGGAAAGACAACTTTTTATAACCATACTAAGGAGGGAAATGTGCATCATTGTATACTTTCGGGGGATATATCTATTTGGAAAAGAAATACTCTTAAGCATTACTAAACTAAGTACATGCGTATGTAATTTTTGCTACTG
Organism: Magallana hongkongensis; assembly: GCA_016163765.1. Classification (NCBI taxonomy): domain Eukaryota; kingdom Metazoa; phylum Mollusca; class Bivalvia; order Ostreida; family Ostreidae; genus Magallana; species Magallana hongkongensis. Next base: position 4,040,068 of record WFKH01011801.1, read on the forward strand.
TCTGTCCGTCCATATTTCTTTTTTTTCGTCCTTTATTTTTCGATTATAATTTCTCTGTATGGTTCCTACTCGAGTGAAGTCATCACTGATAGTTCTGTTTTGGTTTGAACATATTTTATTGTTAAGATGGTATATGCAATAGGATCGGACACAAGTTCTGTAAACTTAAAACGCCTTCTCCTGTGAAATTGTTGACACAAAATTTACATTAATACGAATACTATACTACAGAAATGACAATATCAAAGGTCATAATAAAATACCATCATTGAAGTTAAAGCAGATATACATTGACAAGAAGAAGAAAAAAATAAAATTAAAAAAAAATAAATTATAATAAGTTATTATATCAAATTTTAGACAATGTTAAAACCGTCAGATCTCTTTAAAAATAGCTGAACGTTAAAAAATAATTTTTCATAGTTATTTATACACTGTATTGAAAATACATTGTATGTTATTTTCATTACTGATTAAGCGCAAAATTATTTATAGACCTTGAGTTGGAGAGTGCATTAGTAACAGACTAATGTGTAATTTATTTTTTGCATGTTTGAAGGCTTTTATCTTAAACTACTATAGGCTTCAAAATATTGTATTTGTACATGCATGGTAGTATAATTTATATATGTACTTTTCACACAGTTTTTACAAAAATACTAATGTTATCAAAGGGCTTTCTCTTAAAAATAACGACTTCTACTATTTTTAGAGACATACAAACTAATTCACTCAGAAAATGTTGGGAGAAAAATTAATGAATGATATTTTCCAAAGGTCAAGATGATAAAGCGAAATGGGGGTATACATGTTCTAAAAGTTGTAGAAAGACAATAAGCATGTTAACTATAATATTTTTTAAAAACTTTTTTTAGCTTTCCAAGTGGAAGGGATATAAATCTCCAAAGAAAAAAATAAGCAAATTACAAAAATATGTTAAAATATTTCAAATTTTGCAATAATTTTTATTTTCTTATTTGGTATTATTTGGCTTATTTTCTTTCCCTACAAAATGTCTTTTATGTCGATTTATCAGCAATAAAAATGACAACTGTAATGTATTTAAAATTTGTTTTACTTGAAAATGTATTTAAAACTGTGAAAAATGGAAATTGGCTGGAAATAGAAATGGAATAAAGGGTAAACATATTGTGGAGAGTCTGGTAAGAAAAGCAATTAGTTTTTTTTTTTATTTTATTGTTTAATTATATAAGGTGTCAAACTAATAATTTCAAGAGAAAAAAACCCATCATTTTAACCAAAAATCGCCGAGCAGTTCTTTCTTTCTTTCTTTCTTTCTTTCTTTCTTTCTTTCTTTCTTTCTTTCTTTCTTTCTTAGAATCTTTAATACTTATGGAATGGGAATTAAAAAAGAAAACAACTATTCCGTTTAAAAAAATGTGTGTGCTCCGTTGAGAGTCTCCTTTTTTTTCCATCGGGTATGATGATCAATTTTATAGATGGCGCTCTTTAATCAATGTGCGCATGCGTTACATATTTTGACAGCGATGGCGGACAGCTAACCAAACAGTGCATGATAAAACTAAACATTGCGTGAAAATAAGTATGTAGTCATGATTAAGGATTTAATGTTAACTTTCTACGTAATGAAATTAGCTTTTAAAGCATTTTATGTGTAAAATGTTCTTAATCTACAAGATTTTCTTCTACTAGAAACCTTTTTAGGTGGAAATTCTCAAATTTTGAATGATATTGTAGTAGTTGAAGCTATTTGGACCGTGGATTTTGGTCTGGGTAGCTCAGTGATAGAGATCCTGGCTAGAGTTGCAGGGGTCCCGCGTTCGATTCCGGTCCAGCGATAAGCTCATTCTTCCTTTCCTACTACAGAAATTCTATACTTGTTAAAAAGTAGATCTTAATAATCATATTATTTGACACTTTGTTCTTTAAACACTCTTCATTGACCATGCTATACGGAAGACTTACCAGAAATACGCACAATAAGCTGTTTTTCATTTGCGTTGGCTGATATATATTTTGATTACTTCGTAGTCAGTTGTACATGTAATGCAATTCTTGTTTTTTTTTCAGCCTCTATTAAAAAGACAAGAGAAAACTACAATATTAAGCAAAATGGTAGGCATTTTATCATTTATACCTAATGTTATCATCATGTCCTGCTATGGCCTTGTGTCCTCATTTAGCTGTCTCTTGCCTCTGACTGTTTGATTTAGTAAAGCTTCTGAATAATAATTTTAATATTGATGTTCAATGTGTGACATCACCCTCAACCTGTTAGTATCATACAGGTGTTTTGTTGTGATTGCATGACAAATTTTTGGACTTGATACTCAATGGTCAATCACAAGCTATGATTTACTTGCTTTGAACTGTGAGATATTCTCTTCTCATTCAACTAAGTCCAGATGGGAAAGGATCATAGATATCTGTTGATATTTGTGACAATTAATGTGACAATGCAAGTTGCAAGAATAAATCAGTATTTATACAACTTTTTTTTAATCACGGAAATATATGATGGCAACAAATAAGTTTTTATATTCTGTTTTTTTAATGAATGAAAACAAATACTGGTAGTATCTATCTATCAAATTTTATTATTTTTAAGCCAAAGTTGAAGCCAAGTACTAGTGCTGAGTGTGTGAAGGTTGTGGTTAGGTGTCGACCTCTAGATGAAAAGGAGATAAGAGATGGACATGAAAGGTATTGCTATTGCTAACATGTATGTCCATGCCTATAAAATGAATGTTCATATCACTAGCCAAACCATACTGATACATCAAATTTTATAATGATATTAATCAACTTGGTCCAAATTTAAAAATATGTAGGAAATGTACCATTCAAAATGGATTTATAATTTTTTAATTGATAATAATTGACAAATATTTTCTTTTATCAGAATTGTAGACATGGATGTTAACAAGGGGTGTATTACCATACATAATCCAAAAGGTTCCAATACTGAACCCCCTCGGAATTTTACATTTGATGCTGTGTATGACTGGAAGTAAGAAACTACATAGTTACAAAGCTTTTACCACACATAATTTTAAGCTGGCATATGGTGTTAAAAAAAACATGTGAAGATGCTTGCCATCATCAAAAACCATTGTCAGTGATGAGCATAAAGCTCTCTGTTGTATGTGGCTGCAGGATCACACATTTCGAACTGTATATTTATTGCACGTCACTTATGAGTGTATTCAGTAACAAACATAATAACATGTAATCTGTAATTGGACATTCAAAGGTTTCATCAACAGTCAGTCTCAAAATGGTTTACTTTTTTGGTCAACAATATAATGAGCTATAAGATATACTTCTCCTTCAGCCATGGTCAGATGGGAGAGGATTGATACATATTGAAATTAGTTTGTGACAGTTATATTATTCAAACTGTACAGATTACACTAAAATGTACTAATATAATATGATATGAAATGATTTGTGTTGTCCATGCATCATGTGTTGACTTATTTTCACAGTTCCAAACAGAGAGATTTATACGATGAGACATTCCGAGACCTTGTTCAGTCAGTTATTGAGGGATTCAATGGGACAATCTTTGCTTATGGACAGACAGGCACTGGAAAAACATTCACAATGCAAGGTATGAAAGTCAAATGGGAGATTGTGGTTGGGTGAGAATGACAAACAACCTCATATATTGGTGTACAAACTATAAAGAGATATGAATACTTTCTAGTAGGGGTGTGCAATATTATCGATATATCGGTATATTGCAATATTAAACCCAACGATAATATATCGCAATATATTTTTCCAATACCGGTATTTACGATATTCTAACCGGAAGTGTCTAATAGACGCTAAATATGGTGTTGAAGCTGAATTCCAAACCCGTAATTATTTCTTTTTCTTGTTTGAATTAATTACAGTGCATAAAAAATCGAGATTGAATAAAAAACGACCAATATAGCTCAGAAGATGAAAATCGACGGCCGCCATTTTCCAAATAACTATCGATGTTTAATGATAATTTTATAACCCAAGCGCAATTACTGTAATTTCGTGATCGGAACATGGCCCAAGCGATACTAGAGTCAAAGTTCTTACAATTTTACATACAAAGGACGGTATGATTTACACGGGTGGTATCAAATATCATTTGACACTTCGTAAAGAGTTTCTTATACAACAGCGGAGAAGTTGAAGATCATCATATGTAGAGAAGAACGGCAACCGAGCTTAGTGCTTAAAAGTAATAATGTTTGAAGATATAAACCAAAACATTATCAAGAGAAATAATTTAATTGATTAATTATTGTCAAACTCTTTGATTGTTGTTAAATACACATTGTGAAGAAACGTATGTGTGTCGTACTATATCGTCATTATCAAGTCGTACAAATGATCGATGTATTTTTATAGCAGTGTCTTTGTAAAGCAATAACGTTTAACTGCATAACTTGACACAAAGTAATCAAGTTAAATAAAATCATAATAATTGCTAATCTTCTTGCACTTGAAAACACCCTGTGAAGTCCGACACAAGACAGGTGCATGCTTCTGACACCGGAAACTGTTAAACAAACATTGACCACGCGCCGAGTCAACAGGTGGCTGCTTAGTGCACTTATACAATATATACATGTATTTTGTTTCCACTTATTTAATGTTATGTAATGAGATTAAAGAGTTGTTATTTAACTTTGATTTTAATGATGAAAATACATGAAAACTAGTCTTTAAAAACCTTTACGAGAAAATAGAAAAAAAAATCAATATATTGCAATATTTATCGCAATATGCCACCAAATATCGCAATATATCGCAATATGATTTTTCTGGCAATATCCACCCCTACTTTCTAGGTCCCAAGAATGATCCTGAATTACGAGGTGTTATACCAAACTCTTTTGAGCACATATTTCAACACATTGCCAGAACAGAGAATCAACAGTACCTCATTCGAGCCTCATATCTGGAGATTTACCAAGTAAGGCTCCCCTAGTACCTTTAATTTATGATGAATGAATATTACTGGAGTTAGATTTCCCACATGAAATAACTTAGGAAGTAATTATATTGACTGTTGATTTGATGTGTATGTGATTTAAATAATAGAAGAGGTTAAAGGGGAACCGAATGCTTATTTGAATCTATGTATAAGGTTAAAAGCAAAACCAGTTTTTATGTATCTATATGCATGATTTCCAAGCTTCAACCTTATTTATTTAGTTTGGAATTTCTTTATTGATTTTACAACTTTTTGTAATAAGGGACATAAAATGAATGGGTCATTTACATGTAATAGCATATTAACTTCATGACATGTAAATTAGTTATTAGATAAGGGCAGTGCTGAGGACTGAGAACTATTTTTTTTTAGGAAGAGATCAGAGATTTGCTAGCCAAGGACCACACAAAACGCCTTGAACTCAAGGAGAGGCCGGACACAGGGGTATATGTAAAGGTCAGGGTTATTTGATTCAGGTTATTAAGGCCCCACTCGGCGGGCGCCCTATAGTGATCAGTCTGTCTGTCTGTCCGTTCGTCCTTCCATCTGTCTGTCCGTCCGAGATCACTTGTCGGGGGCATATCTTCTCTTCCCTTGGCCCAATCTGGCTCATACTTGACCTACAGAGTACCTTTGGGTAAAAGATGTGCATTGACCTTGAACCAAGTTTCTAGGTCTAAGGTTGAGGTCAAAGCAGAATTATCTGAAAAATCCTTGTCTGGATAATATATTCTCTCCCCTTGGTCCAATCTGGCTCATACTTCACCCACAGAGTGCCTTTGGTCAAAGGGTGTGCAGTGACCTTGAATGATGTTTCTAGGTCAAGGGTCAAGGTAATATCAGGACCACACACAAAAAAAATTTAGAGCATGTTTACTCTCCCCTTAGCCCTATCTGGCTCATACTTCACATAAACAGGCTCCGCCATCACCAACTTTCCTCAAGTCAATATCCAGCCTCAAGTCTGAGTATTGACATCAAATTTATGTACTTTTCTTTTGAGAATTTGAGTTGAGGACTGAGTTGAGGGATGGGAAATTTTGGTGACGGTGGGGCCAGAGCTTTTAGGTAAAGGGTGTGCAGCGACCTTAAATCAAGTTTCAAGGTCATATGTGAAGGTCATAGAAGATCTCTTTAAAATTATTTCCCAATGGCTTAATCTTGCTCATATTAAACCCCAAAAAAGCCTGTTGGTAAGGGGTAATGAGCTTGACTTAAAGTTCTATGCCAACCTAAAATTTCTAAGTCATTGGTCAATGTCAAAGCAAAATCCTCTGAAATGCTTTTATCCTATTTTCCATTATTTACATGTAAGTGGGGCCTTTTAAGATGGTCACCATCTCAATGATGTCTAGTTGTGATTGGTGTGGAGTTTGTGGGCAAGTAGCTCAAATATTGTACCACCTTAGAAAATTTTAATAATGTGTCTATTTTCTTTGACAGGACTTGTCCTCATTTGTGACCAAGAGTGTGAAAGAAATAGAGCATGTGATGAATGTAGGAAACCAGAACCGAGCTGTGGGGTGAGTATTTATTAGTAGGCTGTCTGGAGTAACAGTGTAATTATTTTATTTAAAAATGCAGCTTACATAACAGTTTACGTTTGTTTCAAAAATAATTATATTAAGGATTTTTTTTATGTGAGTTGTAAATAACTTGAGTTCAATCATTGTGATTACAGGGCCACTGACATGAATGAGCACAGTTCTCGCTCACACGCTATCTTTATCATCACCATCGAATGCAGCACGGTAAGGGAGCTTTGTATATTCCTCATCGTAGATGGAGCTATTTCAAGAACACCTCTTCATTTAAAACTTGTGGCAGTGACCTAATAACTTGTATCTTAGAACCATCTATCAAAACTTTATTAAGGAATTCTCTATTCAGTCAACCAGATTTGAACGTCATCTTTCAGTTGTAAGAACAACATGTTCATTTTGATGATTGATGAAATCTGCTTTCTAGGAGGATGATGAAGGAGAGAATCATATTCGTGTTGGACGACTGAATTTAGTTGATCTTGCAGGAAGTGAAAGACAGTCTAAAACCGGGGCAACGGTAAGTGAGGATTGTAAATGGGGTTCATGATTGTTAATCTTTTTGTATGTGCATATTACAAATAACTCAACTTTGACTGATTGTGGACAGACTTCAATGGTATAAAGCCTGGAGTGTTGCATGAAAGTTATAAATAGTCTTGTTTTGTGATAGAATGTGGTGCATTACTGATTTACTGTGTTGTACAGGGAACTCGTCTTAAGGAAGCTACCAAGATCAACCTTTCACTGTCCGCTTTGTGCAATGTCATCTCGGCCCTGGTGGACGGTAAAAGTACTCACATTCCATACCGAGACGCCAAGCTGACTCGGCTTCTACAAGGTAGAAAACACAATGAACCCCATAGAAACTTCCCATGTATTTCAATAGGTGTATACAAGTAGTTATGGTTTCATGAATTACTGTTGAATTTGTGTGGGCCAGTGAATTATGCAAAGTAATTTCCTAGTAAGAAAATCTGTGTATACAGATGTTAATGCAATATTCATGGGTATTAAGATTGGTAGATAAATGGTATCAACAAAATTCAGGAGCATTGAGCCACATAACATGATTGAGTGATGAAACATTTGTACATTTTTCAGATTCCTTGGGAGGAAATGCTAAAACTGTTATGGTGGCCAACATAGGCCCAGCCAGCTATAATTATGATGAGTCCCTTAGTACTTTAAGGTAGGTCATTAACTGAGATGAAGAGAACACAATATGAAATGTTATAAGGTAATTGTAAAAGCCCAGAACGTCAACTCCAAGCTGAACTTTATGAATCAAATAATTACTAGTTAAGAACTATGAATACAACAAAGAAACTAGTGAAGAAATTTCAGTTATTTTCATGTGTAACTGTTTTTGATTCTTCAGATATGCAAATCGAGCAAAAGCCATTAAAAACAAGCCAAAGATTAATGAGGATCCTAAAGATGCTCTGCTACGTGAATTCCAGGAGGAGATCGCAAGGTAAGAAAGTTGGTTTTAATACTTTAAGAGAGAGAGAGAGAGGTGTCATGTATTTTTCATTTTGGAAAGAGATTTTTGAAATGTATTGAAAATTGAATGTTTAATCAATTATGCTTGCAATATTTTTTGTGTGTAGAATAGCGAAATTTAAAAAATGAAAATTATAACAATATTATAATCTTTAATTTTTTTTTAAACAATTAGAAGTTCTTTGTACAATCACATTTTGGTTATATAGGCTAAAGGCTCATTTACAAAAGAAAGGTGGTCCCAAGAAATCCAAGGGAGGTAAAAAGAAGCGACGGCATCGACAGACAGCTGATGGTAATTGGATTGATTGAAATTTAAACCAGTTCTTAACTGTATACCAACTTTTATTAGCATGTAAGAAATTTTCAAGAGTTTTGGGAGCGCCTTGTCGTCATGAATTTTTCTTGCCTCAAACCGGTCCTCAAACGCCTCTGACTTGTATCCTATTTTCCATATGATCCACATCTTGATTGCCAATATAAGTCGCTATGAATAAAAGTTGGTTTACAGTATACTGATAGACACGTATTGCAGCCATGCTTTATGCTACCAAAGGCATTCCCTTATTATGAATTATTATTGAACTATATTAGTATAACTTCCTACTTTTCATTCTTTGCTTTGAACATTATGGACATTTGGCACTCTTCTTTGATTAAAATCAATCAATTTGAATGATATCATTTATTCATATTCTGTAAGTAAATGGAAAGAAACCTATTACATTGATTCTTTGCACTGTTGAGTAAAAAGGGTTAAGATAATATCCCCCCCCCCATCCCTTTAGAAAAAAAATGGATTTTAAAGAAAGGTTCTTAGAATGAATCATATCAAGAGTTGTAACAAGCTGAACATCCTTGTATCCTGAGAAAAGAATGGACTTTGATTTGATACCTCCGTTCATAGTTGACACACCATCATTTTATATAATACGAGGGCTATCCCAAAATTGCGTAGACAGAACACATAACTTAAAATCTGTCCACTTCAATTTCATTAGACTTCTATGTTTTGTTCCTTGACCCTTTGGCAAACATTGCAAAAAAATTCAAATCTGTGCTTTACTTATTTCTTAAGAAAATGAATAATTAGTAACGACAAGTTTTGCCAGGCGGCGCAATGTGCGACGTCGAAAATTTCCAGACTTTACGTTGTTGCTAAACCCCTTCATATCGTTTTCGATAACATTTATGTTTTATTTTCGAAAATGTCTTGGAAAAATAATATTTTCTTAGGACATGTACTCTGAGTTCACATTCAATATACATTTCTAGTTTTGGTTTTTAAAATATTTTCTATGAACAAACGATCTACCGACTCCAAACATGCCCTGTATCACGTTTGTCTAACGTCCATCTTACTGAGATGTGTCGTTCAGCATTTTGACGTCCATTTCTATTGGTCGGGATTTCTTTTTTCACTTATTGTCATCATAATCGTCCAAATATTTTCAGTGTTGCTAAACTACTTATTCTCAAAATGCATTTCTAAGCGATTTTGTTAATTATATTTATTTTAAAAGCCGCTTAGGATTTGATTCAAGGTCTTTACAAAATTTTCTCAGTTACCAGTGCGCCGCCTTTAACTCCGACTTCATCATTTTACTACGAGTTAACAATCCAACGTATCACAAAACGAGCTATAAAACCTACAAAAAATTTCGTTACAGCCAAAACATTTTTTGGGCAAATAAAAGAATAATTAACAAATTTAAAAGTATTTTTTATTTAAATTTCTTCATTCGAAAAGTACTTTTTCTCGCAATTTTCATTTCATTATGTTGATTTTAACTTTTCGTTTTTGACATTGCGCCGCATATCCAATTTCTGATTTAACATGCTTTCATTTCACTAATTTAATCTCAAGCAATATTTAATTTCAAAACATAATTTTAACGCAAATTACTTGAACCTTTTGTGGCACAAGTTTCATCTTCCTGTGCTTCAATTAACTGAATAACCTCACTTGTCTACGCTTTTTTGGGACAACCCTCGTATATACATCCACTTGAGATTGTTCAGTCTACATAAATCTTTCATACACATATATTACTGGTCACACATTGCATTTTGGTTTATGCTAAAACCTTTTTTTAAGGGAGAGGACATTACATTAATCAGAGATAATCTGTTTATTTTATTCAGGGGAGATAATCAGTGAGTCTGAGGATGAGTCTGGGGACGATGATGAAGAAGGAGACGTAGACGATGAAGAGGCGTACATGAATGAACAGCAGCAGAAGCTGGAGCAGCAGAAGGAGGCCATTCTGAGCAACCAGTCCATGCTGCAGGAGGTAGGTCTGGTGAAGTCAGGAGTATACTAGTGTGTGATGTATCTGTATTGTAGTGCATGTTTACTCTAAATCTAAATTACGGCCATTTATATGTACATATGAAAAAGACAACATGTTTGTAATTGATATATTTTAGTTTATTTTTAAATGAAAAATGTTAAATTTATGTTAAAAAATGTTCAACCTGTGCAGTGAATCCACAAAGAATTTTCGTGATGTTGAATATCCTTCCCATGAACAAGATTTAGTGTATACAATTGTACATGTATATCATTCAAATCTAATTTTATATTTAGGAGAAGGACCGCTTGCTAGAAGAAGTTCGTGACAGAGAAAACAAACTTCAAAGTGAAAAAGAAGCAAAGGAAGCTCTTGCAGCCAAAATCAAGGTCTGTAGACACATTGAAATCCATCAGTGCTGGAGCTGAAAACTTTCCCAATCTGTCTCAGTTAATCTTAGTCAATGAAGTTTATCAAAGTGATACTGATGATTTTAATTGTTTTCAATGCAGGCAATGGAAAGCAAACTATTGGTTGGAGGAAAGAACATTGTTGATCACACCAATGAACAACAGAGGGCGCTTGAACAGAGGCGAAGGGAGATCTCGGACCAGAAGGTAGGGGGATATCAAGTTGTGGCCATTTTGTCAAACCTAAGACATTTGTTTCATTTGAATAATAGATAGAATTCAGTTGTATTTGACTGAAATCCTTAACTTAGGATTACAACTTTATCCTTAACTTGGTATAAAAACTTTTTGAATTGACTCATTATAGAGAAGAGAAAGAGAGATTCAACAGAAGTTAGAGGAGAAGGAAGAAAAAGCTGTTGAAATGGAGGAAGGGTTTCAGTCCCTGCAACAGGAAGTTGATATCAAAACCAAGAAGTTAAAAAAGGTAGGCAAGGGACACATAAGAACAATTTTCTGGAACTGTGATTCAAAGCAGTCTATGGTCCCTTTATGTCAATTTTAATTCTTTCTCATAGTGCATGACTAAATTCCACTTTCTTTGAATTTCATTAAATTTTTGATGTTGCATATTTATATATGTTTACTCATTATTCTAAAATTTATTTTTTTGCCAAGTTGTTTGCAAAGTTACAAGCCACAAAGCAAGAGATAGCAGATATACAGGAAGAGCACTCTAAAGAGAGACAAGAACTTGAGCAAACTCAGATGGAGCTAACCAGGGACCTCAAACTCAAGTAAGATAAACTTACCTACACACACTCGCATAAGAATATTGGAAACTCAGCTACATGAACTTAAGTACAAACAACGAAAAACTTAACAATGTTTACTCAAGTAAGAACTACAGGGGATCTCATCCACACACACTCAAGTAAGAATAATAGAGAAATTACCTACACTGATGAAAGAACAATGGGGAACTCATGTACAAAATCAAACTCAAGGAAGAATAACACGGGACCTTACATCACCTACACAAACTCATAACAAACTTACAAAGGGAACTCAAGATAAAATAAGGGGGGGGGGGACTTTCCTTCTCAAACTCAAGTAAAGAGGTAAAAAGAAAAAAGCTCTAGCAGAGATGTATCGGAATTAAATATCTAATCTATACATTCTTTGTGAAATAAACATCTTGTAGTGACATATTGTTGCTGTTATAGTGCACTTATATTAATCATTAGTAATATATTGACGCAATTTGTAATTTCATGTATTTTCATTTTCATTTAGGATGCTCATTATTGAAAATTTCATCCCACCAGAGGAGAAGGTAAAGCTGCAGAACCGAGCCCGGTACAATGAGGATGAAGACCAGTGGGAACTGATACCTCTCGCTAACAAAAGGTGGGGAGCAGCAAAGAGCAGTGCTTAACTACACTAATGTGTTCAAATATTTTTAAAATGATTTAATTGATTTAAACTCCACAACAATTCTACTAATGGGCATTATACTAAATTATTATAATTTTAAATACCAAAGGTGAACAGCATTAACTACATTTTGAATGTTTAAGTAACATTCAATAGGTCTAAGTCTTATTTCATGTTTTGTATGAAAATAATGACTGGTAACATCGGACTGCGATAAGCTGAACATTTATGTTCATATTACTCATGATAAAGTTCGTCATTCTGTTCATTCAGTGCTCAGACAATGGCTAAGCGTCCCGTGTCGGCCCTGGGAAACAAGCGCCCAGTGTCCGAATACGCCAGAGTGGCAGGAGCAATGGGAGGTCACCCAAGGTTCAAGGTCAGTGACAGAGTTTGAAGCTTATCATACTAAGATTATTTTGCTGTGTAGATAATGCTAATGTTGTGCTGATACTGTGGAAAAAAGATAAGTGTTGAGCAGGATAGTTTTGTTGTATTACGTGTGTACTTTTAGGGAGAGAACATCATCTTGATTGACCTTGACATGCCAAATCGCACAACCAGAGATTATGACGGTCCGCAGGTGGCACCGAAAATCCAGGCGGCTCTTGATGCAGCCCTGATGGATGAGGAGGATATCGATATAGAGGGAGGGTAAGTGTGTATATACACTGACACAACATATTACTTTCTGAATGATTGTTTATAATGTTTAATTTATTTTGAGTTTGTATTCATGAATACATTGCAATATACATTTTGAATGTCCACTTTCAGAACACCATCTGTATTCAGTAATAAAAAGTCAAAGAAGAGAGAGTCAAGAATTGCAAAGTAAGTCTTTAGTTGGACCATCAAAAAAAATGAAAAAGAATCTGTTATCTACAGTATAATAAACCTCTTGTATTCAGGGTGTAATTTGATGAAATAACCTCACCCTTTTTTTTCTCTGGAATGGTAGATTAAAACAAGGGAAGAGAGAACAGACCCAGATGTACCCTTCTGCCCGAGGTCTGGTCTCCAAGTGACCTGATGACCTGTGAACCTTGACCTACACGTCTTTCTTTTCCTTAAACTTTTGCAAACAGCTGTCTCCAATCATAGTGAAACAGGACCAGCTTTCTGATTGTGAATAACCTTGGAGCAGAAACGCTGTCATCAGCAGCAGGCTATGTTTATTGACCTTTGTAATGCCTGGGATGTTTTATCAATTCTATACATGCAAGGGATTAACTTTGTACACAAGGCATTTATTTATTTTCATGCATGCCACAATTGAAAATTTACTGAACTATGGAACATTTGATTCGTTGCAATTTATTGTCAACCAGCAGAATGGAAGGTTCCAGAACTTGTATCCTGGTCAGGTATGGTTGTGTCTGATGTTTTAGAAAATCAATGGCTTGAGGGCAGCTCATTCTGTGATATTGAAAAGCTTGTGTTTATTTTGTCGAATCGGTCGCCATGGTATCAGTGCTACTAGAGTCCTCTGTAGATGTTCTTACATTAATGCATATCTGTCGGTCCTGTATTTAGATATTTATAATTGTTTACTGTAGCGAGATCTTCTGTTTTTAGACTTATCAGTATTCCTTTCACATTATGATGCCGTCCAAAGCGTTTTACTTCGTTAGTTTACTTTTGTCTTTATATTGATTCAGTTTTGATTGTTGTTGTGTGTGATATTTTAGCCATTATCTGAGGCCCCTAAATTTCTCTTTGAGAATAATTTTTTTTTTTTTTGTTATTGTACATACAAACTGTATTAATTTTATGCTGAAAAAATGACTTCTCTAAGACATGTATTTGAATCTAACTGGTTTTAAAAAGCCTTCTTGGAGAGATCATTAACATGTTTGTTATGATCTTTACCTTTCTGTGTTCACATGATCTTGTCTCAGAAGATATCTTAAGACGTAGGTTTTGTTTGATTTTTTCTTTTAAATGTCAGACAGTTAATATCTGTGAATAAGCTCTTCCATATTTAAAAAAAAATTCTTGCTGTTTTTGGTTTTCACTCATTTTTTGAAATCTTTTATTTCAATGCGTGATGTAATGCATGATCAATTATGACCTAAAGAAGGTAAATGAATTGCTAAACTTTACTTGCATAATACTGTAAACGTACTACATTTGGCTGTGTATTCTATTTAGCGTTTTTGGCGGAATGCGGCTTCCGCCAAATCAAGTTCATCGCTAAATGCCATGCATATATATATAAGAATAAGTCACATTCAGGAATACGCTAATTCAAATCCACGCCAACTTGTTCAAAAACTGATTTCCGCCAAATATCGTACACGCCAAATATAATACGTTTACAGTACTAAGTAAACATTGTACATCCGAGGAAACTTTGTGAAAAGATTGTATGTAAAGTAATACTAGTAGGTTATTTGTCCAGTTAAGCGGAAAATGACCAAATACTGAGGCAGTCTCTGAAATGGCTTTAAAACAGGGTTCTTGAACAATAAATCAATGCTGGTTGTGAACATTAACTAATAAAATCATTTGATGAATTGTATATCCGTCTATATTTGGAACTCATACACTAAGTATAAGAAGGACTAATTGCCAATTATTTGATTTTTAAGACCGGTATATTGAGTCGTAACAGAGCTTTAGCTTTTTGAGAATAAAGACAGACATGTCAACTAGTCTGATGACCCCGGAACTAGAGTTCAGCCGCCATATTCCTAACAGATCATTCTCACATGCAAACTTGTTTGTTGCTGCTGTCTCGCGACCAACGCATTAATTGATGCTAGATAATCTCGGAAAAATCTAAGAAATGGTTGTTAACATTAATCAGAATTGGTACAAATGTACTTTTATTAGAGGATAATGTCGCTAACGTTAAAGTATGCTTAAATGTAACTATGCTTATACAAGACGGACATGTCATTGAAATATTGAACAGCTGGAAGTATTCAGTTTAATGTTCCTGTCTGAGTGTTCAATGAATATTGTAACAGCTGATGATAACTTGTACTTTAATAATGGGGGAAATGATCAACTGCATAGACTTGGGGGAGGGGGGGGGGGGGTAGCACAGCTAAAACGCATGACATTCAAGAAACTGGTTGGGCTTAAATTCAACAAAGACGATCGATGACCATATATTAAGCGTAACAATCATTGCACTCTTACCCCTTTTCTGAAAAGGATTGGGGGTTACACCAAATTTTTACTATGAACTTTGCAATTGATAAACATTAATCTCAACTGTTTTCTCTTTCCAATCTTACCATATCAAATTTATAACATCATGACTTCCTTTCGGTCAGAAAAATTGGTTATTTCCTCCGTTCTGTGTGATATCTGTGTTAATTTGTTGTAAGTACATGTAGATTATAACAAGGACCTTTAGGTACCTGATTCTACATGGTATGTAACTATATTTATACTGGATCGGAGTACTATTAAAAGGGTGTTGCTGAATGCCAAACCGAAAGCGGAAAATTGGTTATCAAGGATATAAATCGGACAGGATAGCACGCAAATCGGGATTCATTAACGAGCTGCAGGATACGAGCTGATTTGTTTTCAAGATCACATTTTAACTCACGTAAGCCTCAGACACAAGTAAGCTTTGCTGGTCGAAGGGACGTGTTAAAGGAAATAATGGGAATTTAAAAAAAACCCGGAAAGCTAGACCTTGTAAAATTGTTATGGAAGCAAAACCTGAAATTAAAAACCCGGTAAGAGGGGTACATACTCAGCAAGTTATACGAACCTTAACCATCCTTGGGGGTCGTAGAGAGGCCGCAATTAAGGAACTGAGATGAATGCTAGTAAATTAAACGTTACATTTTACATGAAAATAAACATTTTTTAAAGGAAAATCGAGGTTGTAATTTGTTTAAGAAATCTTATAAAGATGCAAGCTAATCTAAGAGTTTTAGAGTTTATTAATACCTTCGCCAAAAGGAAGAGAGAGAGAGAAAGAGGTAGACAGAGGGGGCCACAATTTGGGGGGAGGCCTTAATATTTAGATAAAAATACTTAAACAATTTTTTATTAGAGGAAAATGAAAACTGTCATTTTTGAGATTCGTATAGAAGAGAACTAATGTGAAGAAATGTCATGTTTATACATGTATTTGTAACATGTCTCCTTTTGGTAAGAGGGGTTCCAAATTCATAAATTGTCTAATTTTACACAAACAAATTTTCAGTTTAGAATTATCACGGTATATTTTTCTTAAATTCACATTGAAGCAAGTTAATATGAAAATTTGTTTTTAGAAAACATGACTTGCAAAGGGAGAAGGGGTCCTTAATTTGGGTTCAACATTATAGATATTTATGAGATTGAAAAAAAAAATCCGGGGGGGGGGGGGGGGGGGGTTAAGTTTAATTGTATTAAAAATTACACGCTTTTCAATTAAAAAAAACCTGGAAGGGTACGAGAATGGAGACACAATGGTGGTCAAGTTTATGTGTGGAAATTCATTGTGAATATTTTGCAGAATACTTGATGACTTTTTAGCTTACCTGAACCGAAGGTTCTGATCACGATTTGCTCGTTGTTCCCGTTAGTCAGTCATTCTGTAAACTCTTCAAATTTTTTACTTCTCTAGAACCGCTAGGCAAAATTTAACCCAACTTCGTACGAAATCTTCATAGGGGGGTGGGGGGGGGGGGGATTTAAGTTGCTATAATAAAAGACCAACCCTTTTTCAAAGAGGAGATAACACCAAGAATGTGGAAAAAAGGTGTATACATTAAAATCTTCAACTGCACCTGAAATGCCAATATTTAAGACAAAGCTTTAATGTAAAGTGTATATTCATTCTTCAAACTATTACCTCATAACCAATAACTGGCCATGGGGCCTCAAGAGGGATTCAAAGTTGAACATAGAAGTATATAGGGACACTTTAAAAATCTTCTCAAGAACTGCAACGTAACAATTTGTGATATTACTAGGGAAACATCTTGATATAGTTTAGAATCAAAACTGTTCAAATCGAGACCCCATACAAATACTCGGGGTCCCAGGAGGGGTTAATGTTCAACATAGGAAAATACATGTATAGGGAAATTTTTTCTAGAACTATTATGCTACAATTTGTGACGATACTATGCTAGAATCCTGGTGATGTGTTGATTCAAATTTGTTAAGATATTAACATCTAAATCAAAACTTTGGCTTGAAAAAGGGGTTCAAAGTTTCACTTAGGAATATATACATGTGCTCAATTTGGGAAAAAATTCGAAAAATCTTTTTTAACAAAATATACAAATACCCTGATGTACATGTGTAGATTCAAAATCATTGAAACCGAGAGCATTGGACCAACAATGATTCTTGTTTTACATTTGATTTTGTAAACATACTTTGTCAGATCGGAGCCAGTTGGTCATCACTGAGTTCTTGTTAACTTCTCTGAACAAGCAAGCATGACTGTGATGAAAAATAGTATGTTCAGACTCTCAGAAAAACAGACTTAAGCTTAAATTTTATGATCAGCTCATATTTTGTTAAGAAATTGATTCAAGAATGCTAATATGCTAATGCCTAGCAGCAGGTCTGTAGCTCCCGGTCTGAAAAAATTCGGATTGACGACCTGTCAACCCGAATTTTTTTTCCGTAAAGCTACAGATCTGCAGCTAGCTAACGCCACGCTGTAATGTAATCATGTTCAGTGCTGTGTTTTGTGTCAAAGTCTCTAAGTCCTTCATGGGAACAAAGAAGCATTGCATTTACTTAGTAAATCATCCAATGATCGTAAATGCAACTTCTTAATTCTAAGTGTAGAACTATGGATCATGTTATTTTCTGTGACCATAGGAGTCAACTGTTTAAAAATACCCTATTAATACTACAAAAAGATCAAGCTTAATTTAATTTCCAAAAATACTACATTCCAAATTGAATACATCTCATCAATAAAAATATTTAAAATATCTATTATACTAACTTAAGGTAGAATATGCTATCTCGGCTGAGATTCGGCTCGATATAATACTAGTGATTGAATTGACGTCATTCACTAGGAATAGTGCTTGAGATGCAAAATCGAATAGGGAGTTACAACACAGATACCGATATTGACTGCGACAAGCGGCCGAAGTTTTAGATCGAAGTTCTAGACATAAATCATGAAGGATTGTCCTAAGATTCGGTAAAGGTCACAGTCCAAATATCAAGACGAGCCGAAAATCAGTTGGGGGTATAAAGCAGAGTACTTGTGCACTAACATGAATATTCTCGCAGGCCTTGCATGCCTTTGATTTTTTTCTGGTAAACCGTTTGGTCGAATGATCGATAATCTAGATCTATGGAAATGTGTTTTATTCAAAAACCTATTTACATAATGCAAATTATAGAATAAGCAATACAATGCTATCATCAGTAGAAACATTGAGGCGATATTGCTGTTTCTCAAAATAGGTATCACAAGGCAATGTTGACGGCTAAATAACATCGGATTTCATCGACCATATCACAAGTGTTCCCGGACCGACATTATGGAGAGACTATGACTAGATGCTTAAATTGATTAAGTTAGGTCAAGATGTTCACATTATACCCATCAGGGGTGGGTTATCTTTATGACATTTTCCTCTGTAGAATTACAATTCTTTTCCTGCGTGTAAACGTTTCAATAGTTGAACATGGTTTAAATTTTTGTTTTATTTTTTCATCTTTTTTCCTAAATTATGCGGCACATCACAGCGTGAACACGGCAGGGGATCGTGGTTCTGACGACGCGTCAGATATCTCTATAACCGGAAGTTGTGGTGTGTTCTCTTCCGTTATAGACTGAAGTCTGCTGTCGTGACTTACAGGGGAAATGGTTCTCGATTCCTCTGTCACGGGTATTGCTAATTGCGACCCATTGGCCGCCAGTGACGGAACCGTCAGTGACGTTTCATTTTGGTCCTTTCGGATACCTTCGGGTCTGTTCGTAGTCTCCTCAGTCTGTCCGCCCGACAAGGACGACATTTGGAGGGCGGAGTTATAGGAAGGGAGATAATTGACGTTCGTTCGGGACATCTTCCCTGGATAAGGAGGGGGGTCGTCTGCGTACGTCTGATCGGACCCACCACTGGCTGTCCCTACAACACGTGACATAGTATCAACAAACACTTAGTTCGTAAACAAATGACCATCCAAGTAATCACGTGACCTTACCTGTACCTCCATGTTGACCTCTGTACCACAGTTTGACTTTGTAGATACTACACACGATGAAGATGATCACTAGAGCAGACACAAACACCAACACAAACACAAGTACGTCATCAAAGGACGGGTCCCTGACGGTTTCTAGGAATCAAAGGTCAAGGTCAGACAATGGTCATACAAATAATTTTTGCATAAAAATAAGACATGACAAATGAATAGATGTACTAAAGATAGATGCAGATAGTATTGCATACTAAAATCTAAATCATATACTAGTATATGCCTGAGTGATTCCCTATCAGCGCATGGGCTGATGGTTGATATGTCATATGATATAAGGAATTTAAAGTATGTTGCATATTCAATAAAATAAAACATACTATTTTCTATATATCACTCCATATCAGCCATTTAATTCATTGCTCTGTAGAAACTGACAGGACTGAAATCTATATCGATTGGTCGAAACTTTCATCAACCGTAGAAAAATCACGGACTGCACGAAATAATCATTAAGATGTCAGACTCAAAGTACCAAAGGAGACGATATGGCTGTTTCTTTAGCTAACTTACTGATGTACATTAACAGTAATTTAGTTAATTTTACTTACTTTTTACAATCAATTTATTAATTTGTTAAAAGAAATATGTAAATATCTTTTAAAAAAAGAGAACATGTAATAACTCAAGGTTATGTATCCGCAATGTCGCCAACTTCATATCCTGCATGAATCACCAAAGAAAGCATTTTATTGATTAAATTAAAAATCGACAAAAATCGATCGGCTTCTCTTTTTTTCCTTAAAATCAATTTATAAAATTTAACAACAAAGTGAACGGGAAAACGATGAATACGCCAATGAACTGCAATAACAATGAAATGTGATTACTACTTATACTAGGTACCGTATTGAAATTACTCGAACGAAATGCAAACTATTAATTCAGGTTATCAAATAAAATGTTTTTTAGTAATTTATTGATTTGTTATATCATTATTAAAACCCTGTTATGAAGGTATTATATGAAGAAAAAATATCATTCCAATGAAAATGCACTAGAATGAAGCAATATCATGTTTTTAGTGCAAAAAGGTCATAAAATTTAATTATGAAAAATAAAACTTTAAAAACGTTTTAACATTTTTTTTTAGTTTTTTGTTTTTCCTTTTTCTACTCTTGTTTGAGAAACACAAAAGGTCTGTTTTTATTTTACCGCTTTTTAAATACTCAAACGGTTTTACTATTGTGTGCTAATTGCCTGTTTTCTTGCCCAAATACTCATGATTTATCATGTAAAAAAGAGGGTTGTCATAGACGCCTATGTAATATATTCGAGGTGTTTTTCCGAGCCTGCCGGAAAGGCCCGAAAAAAAAATCACTTTATCCTATACAAAAACATGGCGACTTTTTTCCTTGGAATGTTTACATTATATGTTAAATAAATACAATGAAAAAATTCCTTTGCAATTTGTTTTGGGTTTTGCATTGGGCATTTATTGACTGGACTAATTAATTAGGCTGATGTTGATTTTTTGGGATAAATACGGGGCTGGATATAGAAAGAGATTAATGTTATTCTCTGTATGATAATTACAAACTAAACTCACATTTAACAGAACAAGAAATAACATCCCTTTTAAAAACTAACTAAAAGCTCCATGTAGTATACTTAAGAATTGAGGCAAACTGATTGAGATATATATATATATATATATATATATATATATATATATATTCTACGCCCTGTATAGAGAGTTTCTGACCAGAGTAACCTGGCATTTCATTTTCACCGGTTACTTTTGACCAGGGGTTACTTATGGCCGATAGCGGCCGTCACTTTACACTAACGTTTTGTGTGTAACGTGTACAACATTTTCACTGAGACTCACTGACATATTACACCTAAAAGTAAAAGTGTACAAAGTGTACAGTGTCATTATAAAATCTCATGTACACTCTACACCAACGTTATGTGTATAAAGTGTCAGGAAAAGTTTCATGTAGACTCTACACCTAAAGGTGGTATCAAGTAACAATATGGAAAGAAGTAATCTCTTTTTTCCTCTTTCTTCCCCCACATTGCTACCCCTTTCCCATTTCAATTGGTTCGTAAATCGTCTTAGTTTTAAGACACGCACATGTTTCTTGGATTTGCGGCAAACTTGAAAATTCTTGAGAAAACTCTGAAATGGGAACATTTAAGTTATTAATTTCTAAATGTTGCGATATGATTAATAAATATGATTTCCAAATTTATCATACAGGTATAATTGAAAGAAAGAAGAAAATTGTCTCTTCGATGTCTTAAAATCAGACTACAGTAATAATGCATTAACGTACCAAATAATCTTGTCGGCATTTTTCTATATCTCAGTCTGTTGCAAAACGCCCAATTAAAGAGGCTCGGCAACTCAAAGGAACCACGTGGTTATGTTTTGTTGTTTTGTTCTTTGATACCACCTTCAGATGTAGAGTGTACATGAAACTTTTCCTGACACTTAAGACACATAACGTTGGTGTAGAGTGTACATGAGATTTTGCAATGACACTGTACACTTTTACTTACGGGTGTAATGTGTCAGTAAGGTTTCGGTGAAACGTTGTACACGCGACACACAAAACGTTAGTGTAGAGTGGCGGCCGCTATCGGCCATCGTACTACCTGGCGTCTTATTCTTACCTTTAAACATTCAAACTTGCGTCAAGTTTTCAAGTACACTACTGAACATATTCTCCGGAACCTAACGTTATTCTCCAAAGGTACCCCCGGTATTACTGATCAAAATCACCTGGCGTTTCATCCATTCTCAAATGACCACTTGCCTGCCTGTTTACCAGAGTTACCTGATTAAGTAACCAAGGTCTTTTCTCATCTGGTCTTTCGACCATTCACCTGTTATCATATTCTCACCTGGTACGGAGGTCACAGATGTCCCGTTGTTCCATTTGAACTGCATGTTGTTAAAGAAGCCAAAGTCTGGTGCTGCATGTCGACCTGTGCCCCAGGGGAGACCGCATCCTCACACCGACGCCGTCCTAATAAATGCAGACATGTTATTATTGCTCCAATATACAGACTTTGCGCAATTTATTTCTTTTGATAAATATCAACCTTAGTTTATTAATGTGGTGACTAATGGAAATGTCATTTGTCAAGTAGCAAAGTTTATCGATGTTTATAGCACACAGTTTTATACATTGTACTATTATATATTAATTTGGTGATCAAAAGATGAATACCCTAATCCATTCTCATTATTTAAAACTTAGATCAATTAAGTAAATCAAATATTATAAAGTGTCCTTAGTATGATGTTATTTACAAACATCAGCTTATTCTTAACATTTAACTTGTTTGATTTGAACAGGTTTTGTTATGCACAAAACATAATTGGATTTGGCAGCAGGCATTGCCTATATAAGCCCTCTTTTTGGTGGTTCGTGCGGATTTAAACGCAAAAGTTTGCAAATAATATATGAATTATAAACAAAATAAAACCCAAATAAAACTAAAACAAAACGAACACAACCCACGTTGTAGCATGTTACGTAAACGTTTTCAGTTAATTAGGTGATTAAAGTATCACTTTCGGTTTTAGAATTAACATTCAAGCAAATTTAATTATTTATCATTTAAAAGCAATCCAATGCTTCTTATGATTTTCATTTCCCTAATATATTCCATTTGTACCTTAATTCATGGGGTCTCATATTGAACACGATAATATTAAATTTTGAAAAACCTAAATCTACTCTTTATCAGAATTTGTTGGTTTCATAATGTGCTTTAAAATCTAGTATATATTGTAGTTTTGAAGATGAAGATACTAACATATCTAGACACACCCCTATATTTATGTGATGATCTTTGCCACCCTTCCATTCCAATTATAGCTACATTAAATGAAGTTTAATTCCTTTTCAAATTTGGCCTTTCTGTAAAGGTTTATAAGAAGGTTTTTTTAGGAAACCGCCCTAATTTTATTTTTTGATAGATTATAATTATCTCCTTTCGTTAGGGCGTGAATTTTTGGTAAACCCAATTCTCTTTGAAACTGGGTCTACTGGTTCTGGAGAAGGAGATTAAGATGTAGAAGTTACCAAGAATGGCAACTACAGAAAGCGAACAAACTGCACTAAGCCGTTGGGTCATGTGGATTATATGTTTCTAGTTGTTTCTTAAAAGACATCTGTAAAATTTTCTAAACATTTTAAAGCAAACAACATGTAATAGATTCATTATGGTTGTAATATAAAGACACGGTGGATTTTTAAATATTGAAGGAAAAAAATATCACAGCAAAGACAGTCTCTACCAATAACAACGACGCAATAGAATGATCTCAATAGAATGATATCTAAACAATCTACTCAGAGAACCAGGAATCTCAAACTGCAAAAAGTTGTATTTGTATACAGAGAGAGAGAGAGAGAGAGAGAGAGAGAGAGAGAATATTATCACTTGGTTTTAAAGATAAATAAGACAGAATATGATAACAACTTATCATATTCTGTAACTATTATTCTTATATAATCCAAATGTAACTGAAATATCAGTTGTAACTTTGATCCTTGGGGAGAGGACTAAAATAGGCATAGCCTGATGTCCAATCCTATTATGTATTTATTTGCATAATAAAATATTTGTTAAATAAATAAATAAAGATTTTTTTTTCATGTAACACGGTGATTTTATGATAGCTTTGTCATCATAAACTGTAACTCATAAAACTCGTCTTAAAATTAGCCATGCGACACAGGTATGCACAAAACGTATAAAGATAGTAAACACCGAAGCAGTTTATACATACCGGTAATATGAACATGTATTTAAACAACCACAAGAACAAGTGTAGATATGGAATGATTTCAGCGTTCACCACATCGGGAATTTTATAAACTCCTTCTCAGGTTCCTTAGAAATACATACACATAACATTCACTGTAATAAGTCACAGTACACACCTTAAGTGATTCAAATTTCTCAATTTACCCAGGTATTTTTATTTACGACAATGCATATTTCTTTACAAAATGGTTAACTTTGATCAATGAGAGAGAGAGAGAGAGAGAGAGAGAGAGAGAGAGAGACCTACTTTTCAATTTGCCTGTTAGAGACAAAGCTAACCGACACTGGGACAAAAACGTGCGAGATAAAAACAATGTCTTAGTCAAATGAATAGAAGGTTTTGTAACGACAAAAATACAAACACGTTTTCTACTTTACCGTAGTACTTACGCAAAATCCGGCGTAATATCCAATTAAGAGATTTTTCAACTTATATCAGAAGAATACGGACCATGAATGTCACCATCGGATCCCCGGTAAATAAATGGGCCAGATATCAGAGGAATGTCGATCGATGCTGCATAGGACACGTAGAAAAAAGTAGGAACACTGAATTATACTTCACGGCCAGATTACTGCCAAAGGTATGGAGACCACCACGGGGCATGATTACGACCCATTCCCCGTGTGTCTGGGCAAGGTCAAAGGGATATACTTGTTAAGAGTAGGATTATACTCCCTCCCCCTCACTCTATATGTCTTGTAAAGACAACTGCCTACCAACTCCATCCAAGTGGCTGGGCGACTTCGTAAACATGATTATAACTTCTTCAAATGTGTGTGTGTGTGTGTGTGTGTGTGAGAGAGAGAGAGAGAGAGAGAGAGAGAGAGAGAGGGCACAAATCAGAATCACGTACATTTCACATTGATGTTTACATGCCTTAATTTCTGCCTGACTCACAATAATCGGGTAAAAAATCGTTAACTGAACTAAAACCATATTTTGATGCCACTCACCGAATGATTCTAGCCTAAAGCCTGAAGAAAGAGTCCGCCTACAAATACTTTCTTATGCACCACCCTAGAAATTGAAATTGAACGTTTTAAGGCTTATAAACACTTAAAAATATCCGGTTTAGTGTTTAAAAAATCTTGCCGGATGCGAGGTGTGGGCCTTAAATGGCTTTGCTTCGAAAATAATAAACCGCAGCTTTATAATGCAACCGAGTAATGTTCAAATTAATAAAAAATATGCAGGAATATTTCTCAATACAGAGTAACATGCGTAAATAAGGCATACGTATGTCGCAGTACGACGCAGTATATATCGTATGAGTCGAAGAATTCGATTTAACCTTGATTTTTACGTAGAGTCGCTATTTAAGTTTATGTTATCTGAAGTAATTTTAGACTTCAAAATCATTAGTTAGTTTTTCATTTTAATATAAATTTTCTTTATTCATACAATAATTATTCTTTCAATTTTAAATTCATAGAATCTAAATAACACAAGCTTCTCTTTCTTTTACTTACGGTGCTCCCGTAATGTTGTTCCATGTTATCTGTATTAGATTTTATTTTTATTACAACACCCCACTCCCAACCCCCACCCTAACATACACATACACACCCCCACCCAACCCCCCAACCCCCTTCCCCACAAACACGCATAGAATTTACTCTACGCAAAATTTTTTATAAAGCTACATTAAAGTATAAACCCTCACCCCTTCCCAGGCAAAGTCATCTTGATCCGCGCCTTATGTAGAAAAATAACCCGGTCGATATTTTGGTCTTAGGTTAGTAAATATAGAATCAAATGATAAACTCTTAGAATGACTTTGTAAAGTAATCTATTTGATCAAGTCTTTACTTATTGGTTGATCTAAATCTCAAATATTTTCCTTTTCAACAACTTTGCTTTTTTAAAATCAAAGGCTAAATCTTCCTCAATATTAATTGATACATTTTAATATATTTCTAAATCGGTTTTAATGAAACATAGAAACATGAGAGGAAAACTTGATTGGATGTTTTATAAATAAATTACACACACACACACACACACACACACACACACACACACACACACACA
>WFKH01011801.1:4066254-4076982 GCA_016163765.1 Magallana hongkongensis
ACACACACACACACACACACACACACACACACACACACACACACACAATCTAAAATTGAAGTAAATGGATTAAATTCAGATGGCCGTGAGTAAAACAAATAAAACTACTGTACATATAAGATTTATATAATCATCTAGACGTTCCAAAATGGATTACACTTTTCAAATTCTAATGTGCGACTTCTTACAATTTTAAAATGCATTTATGATGGTTATTATTATATTATATTAAATTATTGAAATATACAATCAGTTTACAAACTGTATTAATTTCGTCGGGATAACGTTCAACCATGCAAACAAAAATTACCAAACTCATAAAAACGACCTCTTATTATTGTGCCATTTACTCATCATATATAAAAATAATAATAAACAGGTAATCTTGTTGAAAGTAAATCCTCTTTTTCTACACTAAGTTGCAATAGATTCCTTAAACTAAGTAAAATGAAAACCACTTATGACCAATTTGTCTATAATTTAATTTAAAGAGTCTCTTTAAAATCTTCTGAAATTTCCGTTATCCATCAAATTGAAAAAAATGCACTTTTCTTGATTAAAAACCTTAATTGGTTTCAATATGTGGTGCTGTTTTCGATCAATTTTTGCGTACGAAAACATCTATTATTTATTCATATCAATAAATAAACTCAATGATTTTTTGAGAAGGGAAAAGTAATAATTTGTGGACAATTATTTAGTTGTGATCGGTTATTTTAACATCAATAGTAAATTTGATTAGTATATACATTAAATATTGCAGATCTAGAGTTGCTCTCGATAGTTATATACAAAGTTCTTTTCTACTTGATTATTTTGCTTCTTAGCAAAGTAGAAAGAACGTGCTGTTCTAAAAATCTTCTAAAATATACAACATGGTATTTTATATGCATATAAAAACAAATAGTGTTTGTTTTGCCTCGGACTAGAATGTCTCGACGTCATTGGATGAAACGCGTCACGTGATTGCCTTACAAATTTCTTTAAACGGCAAGCGTCAAAATTTATACGGCAACATGGCGGACGTAACGTTATTTGAACTGATTTTTACACAAACGTTTGTTTACATATCAAACTTTAGGTCCTCGACGAAACAAAACACTTATTAGGTTTGTTACTGACTGTTACAGAAATTTGTGGGGTCGGTAAAGTCCATAGAAGGCGAGGCTTCGCCTTCTATGGACTTTACCGACCCTACAAATTTCTGTAAACAGTCAGTAACAAACCTAATAAGTAATAGAACCATTTTAACAAGAGCTTGGACTTTGGGTAGTTGTGTTAAAAAGAAATGTGACGTAGGATTGTCTATTTCATTGATGGCCACTCAGCCATGGCTCTCTGAAATCAACAAGATTTGCCGGGCTTTTGAGCTAAGACTACGCAATCGGTGCATATTTCGCTTGAAACCGTGTCATTTTTAACTTGTTTAGACGCAAGAATAGATAGCTACGTCCTACTGAAAGTCCAAGGTCTTGTTAAAATGGTTCTAATATCCACCAAAAGCAAACAAATATATTTGTTTTTGAAACATTGAAAATTGGACCATCGTTTGCAACATGAAGACATTCTTAGATAAAACCATGGAAGTATGCTTTTGTCTTCCAGACAGCAAAAAGTCGGTCAAACTCGCATACTAGTAAGATGAAGTTGAATAGAACTTTTCTACAGAAATAGAATGATTGAAGAGCTCTATCCTTAATGCCAATACAATTTAACGGAAGAATGAAAAAATAATCAAAGAACTATATATATATGATATTAGTCAAATTTGGCCCCCATAATTCGCCTTTTTTTAAAGTGCTTCAGGTACATTAATTTGTTGTGTTATTTTTTTAGAAGAGTTGACATAAAATATGTTCTTCACCTATTTATTTTATTTATATGCACTTACTGGCAGTATATGACGTCAGAAGTGACGCTATTTATATAATTCAATCAAAATCAGTCAAAAATTGACATTTTTCTTATCTTTTTTCGAATGGGAAATATAGAGCAACTCTTTGAACAAGAACAAACTTTTTGTCACTTATAAGTACTGGAGAGATACATCTTTGGAGAAAATATTTTGTTTGTTCAAGCAATCGCTCAATGTTTTCTTAAAGAAAAACTGCTTGAAAACAAGCCGTTTTATGCTTAAAATGCGAAAATGGCGGGAAAAGGTGAACTTTATGATGTCATATTTTAAATTGTGGGCACTTAAATCAAAATGAAAATTATGAAAAAACTTTAAATGTATATCTGTACAAATAAAACAAAGAATTACAGTAAAATGACGATGTTCATTTAAGGGGGCCAATTTAGGCTCAAACCATATAATTTTTTATAGTCCTTTAGTGAAATTGTTCAGACAGTCAAAACAATCACGTTATATTGGAACGCTGAGAAATATGCCAGAAATAGTCATAGAGGAGTCGCAAGAGTTATGCCGGGTACTCAAGATAGTGTCGAATATCCAAACAAATCCGGTTTGAGTTATTGTGGAACACTGGGAGATATGCCGGAAATATCAGGACATAGAAAACTCGAGATATTTGAAGTTTTGTAGGTTCATAGATTGATTTGATTTTTATAGATTTTGAGAGGATTTCGGTGATTTCCGCAAATTTCGATTATTCGTGACACATGATTTTAAGGGGACTTTTTGAAATCAATCTTATAGACGACACTTAAAAATCTGGAATTCTAAGTTACACACACTTTTTAAAAGGTGGAAAACTTTGCACTGAACATTATGTCTAAATCTTTATCATTCTACGACATTGTATTTGAAATGCAACAAACGAATAATCATGCAATAAATAAATCAATCGTAAAAACTTGTAGTTTTGCCTATTTAATGTAGCGTAGAAATTATGAATAATGGTTAAAAAAAAAAAAGAAGGTATTTGTATTTTATTTTGTATTCAATAAATAAACGATTTTGATCCATTTGTAAAAACCATGCTAATTTCTTGATAATTTATCACAATGATACACATGTATATACCTAGGTGCATCCAATAATTAATCACCCCATCGGTCGCACAATTTGTTTTTGAATTGTACAAAGTATTCTAATTTTAGAATGGATTTAATTATCAATATCGGATACAACCCAACATTAGTGTAACGTGCGCGAGGTATACCGGATAACACAGTCTTAGACTGTATTTTAGTTTTTAACTAAATATAATAACAAAGACCGGTTTTCAACACCACCGTCAATTCATATTTCCAGATATGTAATGTGTGACAATCCGAGAGAGAGAAACATAAGACTTGGTAACATTTCAGATAGATTCTAATCAATAACAATGCTATAATTTAAGACAACATAAACAAGAAAATAAATATATCGCCTCGTAAACAGTAAGGCCATTCCAAGTTTTTTCTATGTTTAGCGTCCGCGGACGGATTGGTTTTGAGATGTAAAAATTAAATAAAAACCACAATCGTTTTTCATAAAATTAGATCGCTTTTTATATGTCGGGCTTGGAATCGCATTTTTAAATCGAATCGGAAATCAAATATTCATAATAACAACATTCAAAATGAAAACCATAGTGGTTATTTGTTATTTTTGTATTTTTGTTACAAAATGAAGAAAATGCTTAAAAATATATTATGAATTTTATTTTGTTTAATCTTTAAAGTTGTGTGTTTTTTCTAAGGTTTGTGGGGGTTTTTCCTGATAGAAAGATAGGTTTTTGAGTTTTGGGTGGACGCTAAACAAAGAAAACACTTGCAATGGCCTAAGATAAGATATCTACTCGATGGAAAGGGGGGTGATAAATATATATAGCCGCGGTATAGGTATCGGCCGCGGGTAACAGTTTGCGAGACGGTCCGACATATCAACTGTTGCCCGAGACACAGTCAACAACTGTTTTGTTATACCCCGACTAATTTAATACTCGTTTTCGCGGAATATGACGACACCGGTCAACAGTCTTTTTTAACAGTCGATTTTAACAGTTCCAAGCCAACAGTTCCAGTCCAACAGTCAAAATGCTGGACTTTTTTTTTGTATAGAGCTATATAGTAGTATATGTATAGTATAGCTGTTTTATAGGGGTATAACAATCCTATATTTTAATGTATACTTTGTAAAAAAAAAAAAAAAGAAATATTTATTTCCTTAATAATCTGATGATACTTGAACAATATGTCAAAATAAGTTTTGATTTAAAATATCCCAAAACAAATCGCAAATCTTTTAAAACTGAAGAATACTTAGATTACTAGTGGATAATGAAAGGAGGGTTTGGTAAATAAAAGTCAGACTACAGTTTAGTTTGAAACACGGGAAGTCAAAGAGCCTATTTGAACTCAAAACTATACCACGGAAATACACATATTCCAGGAAATATCTGATAAACAAGATAAACACACACACGTCTGAAACTTTGGTACAAGGACATTCCCATGGATTGTCACGCAGCCGGCGGGCATCATTGAAGCTAAATATTTCCTGGTTCAGCTCGTTCTGTGATTATTTTAGCGTGAACAATGAGTACCTAGCATAATAAATGGAATCGATGAATTTTACCATCCTGCTGCAAAGTTTGATTTTAACTTTAAAATAATAAACACAGCGTATCAGTATAATTTTAATTTTTACCGCTGTTTCAAAAAATTCTAGCAAAATAAGCATCCAAAATAAACCTACTATATATTCATATAACACAATTATTAATTTTTATTATTTTTTGTTGTTGTTGTTGTTGTTTTTTTGGTAAAACTGGAATTGAAATCTAAAAACTGTTCTGGTTGTTTGGACATAAATAAGATCTCAGCTGATTAAGGAATTTCGGTATCATGTGGAGATGTAGTTCTAAGAGAGTCCTATCTATGTACATTACTTATTCTTGTCACATGCTTCACATTGGATATGTTTAATACTACTTTAAATCGTCATAGTTAAAAAGTTTTAAATACACATTGCGGGATCACACCGTAATGGCAAATCCACATATCATGTAGAAACAATGTCCTGGTACAAATATCCTTTAATTATCACATTATATTTTTCTATGTCATTTTAACAAGTGATGTTTCATACGAAGTGGTGATGTTCAAATCATATACCAGAAAAAGACACTCGCTATCAGAAAATCTAAAAAAAAAAAACAAGTAGATAAATGAAAAAAAAGAAGAAATCTATGTATATTATATATATATTAAAATAAATTAAGATTAAATAATATTCAAAGAATAAAACAACTTGTTAATACAACATGTATTTCATCGTAAGCATGCTTTTTATAGTTGTTGATAGAATTAATGATTTATAAGACGATGGTCATAGTTTTAAGATTGTTCATGCAGTAACTTCAAGCAACCAAAGAGACGTACTCAAACGTAGAGGAGTGGATCCAGAGTTAGTGTTAAGTCTTGGCGCCATTGTTGTTGCTGTGGTGGTGGTGGTGGAAGAAGTGGTGGTGGATCTGACATTTTGCGGCGCGGGCTTGGTTAGCAAAGTCGTTAGTTCGGAAGACTGCTCTTGCACATCTGTCAATATAAAGAAAACCATCATCGTAGAAGTGTGTAGAACTGTAACAAACATGCCGCTGTTCTTCATGCATTACAAGACAGTTGCTTTCAGACTTATTTCAATCAGCATATTATTCGTTATATTAAGTAATTTATCGATTTAAAGGTTATTTGATTTAATGTTTCGATTAGGTTAAAGGTTATTTGATGAGGTTGACTGAATTTAAAAGTTTTGAATATCTCTTAACCGTTTCACAGTAATCAAAGCTTTTCAAAATAGGAATTAGAACTTTTCTGATGACAATAGTAAAAATATGTTGTGGATTTCAATGAATTAATGTTTATACCATTCGCTTGTTCTCTTTAGTGGTTTAACAAGATAGTGTTAAGATAAGAACATGCATTAATGACTAAAAGAGAGAAAAAAAGTATCGTGCACTTTTCATGCAGAAGATGATTGCAAATAATTACCAGACTGGGTTGTGAGGCCAGCAAGCGAGCTGAGGGGAAAGGTCATCAACGGGAGGGTCGGGGGAGGAGCCGTCTTCGAAGAAGAAGAGGTCAACGTCGCTGAAAATACAAAATATAATACATTTTAATTAACACTGAAGTTCTTTTGTGGATTGAGCTTGCTGTGAAGGTTAATAAAGAAGACCAATGTCTTACTTGTCATGTTGCAGCTGAATTCATTACATTTACGACTTTCTATTACAGTGCAGCTGCGGTCTCCGGCGGGACATTCTCGGGCCCGAGACTGAATTCCTGAGTCACACGCCTTTTCACAGACCGTCCAAGTAGACCACAGAGTCTGCGCATGGACGTCTAGAGATTATCAAACATTTTTTTTTTGTTTATTTTGTCGTAGTTTACTTTTTAAATTCGTTTATTGCATAAACAGATAAAAACATTCCCAAATAAACACTTACAACAGAAAAAAGCATGCCTAATTAATGAACGCTAACAATAGAAAAAAACAAGAGCGAGAGAAAGAAAAACCATGTAAAACAAAAGTTTAACACTTCTTTTCCAATTTAGTAAGGGTTTTCTAGAAAAATAAATTAAGGAAAGTAGTTTGATAAGAATTAAACTTTGGAAATCCATGACCAAAATAATCAATAAAAACACGAATAAGGAATAACTTTCTCAAAATATGTATGAAAATTTAGTGGCTAACCTGGGGAATATTAGGTTAACTTTTTATATTTTCATAGAAATTTCTAGTTGCTGACATAACATAAACCATTATATTCACCGAGTTAAGTTGGCAAAAAGAAATAAAAGTTTTCTTTTCTAGGAGAATTTTTTTTTGATTTAATGTTATTAAATAATTCAAACCTTTTCCAGCGAAAAATAAAACAAAACACAGAAAAGTAAATTTGTTCTCCATCACATCCTAGTCATATCAAAACTATGCTGAAGCTATGTGAGGATAACAAGTCAATGATGGCGCTTCTCGGAAGTTGTTCAATGGTGAGTCGCAAGTACTTCCTGAAAAGAGTAAACTATCGTAATTGATGAAGACCGACGCGCCATCCGCCATTTCCCTTTGGTGTTGTTGTCCCTAATATATTTTTTTTTCTATATGGAAATTTTCACAATAAATAAACTAGAATTTAACATAAAGAATATTTTCAGACTAATGATAAAATATTTAAGATTGTAGGGAGAGATATTATTCTCTAAGTTATGGACGTACTATATCATTGACTTAAGAAAAAAAAATCACTAATTCTTTTTCTGACGTCAATGGCAGCGTATCAATGCGCATGAGGTTAAGTTTGAATTTTATATTATAAACTGCTATTTATCTTGGTCAAAATAGTTGATGTGACAGAGATAAGATTCAATGGCTTCAAAATTTGTACCCGTTAAAATTGTACTGCGCTTTTTTATAAACCGTTTGGCGGATTGTAAAGCATAAACTGTCCAACTCAGCGTATATTTGCTAAAATTCTGTAGTTTTTGAACCCATTCCTATTCTGAATAACTTATTCTTTTTGAAAGTTTATGTAGATGAGATAGTAAATATTTCAAATAGCATCTTTCTGCAAACCGTTATTAAGTTTTATATATATATATATATATATATATATATATATATATATATATATATAAAAGCACTAAAAATAACCAACGACACGAACAATAAAGAAAAATATTGTCAAATTTTCGGGACAACCCGTCCCTTCTTCAGGACAACAAAGTAAAAACTACATATGAAAGGAGAAAAACATCTACAAAACTAGCACTAAACTAAAAACTAAATAATATATAAAACACCGGATAGGAACGTGGCGACTACATTTTTGTATTAAAGATCATAAGCCTGAGAAAGAAAAATCCCGTCCGACGCAGCGGGCGGTCTGTGTAGAAGTGCTGAGAGATAACGCGAACGAATTAATTAGCTAATTGGGGGTTGGTGTTAATTAAGTTGTACTAGTAAGATAATTCGTAATGAAGGTTTGTAGGGGAGACAGGCTCTGTAAATGACCACATAAATATACACAAAAGTGTAAAAAACTAATAGGAGTTAAATAAAGAAAATAAAATGGATAAAACAACAATTAAAAATAGCAAAATAAAAAGAACCCGTACAGATTAACTCGAATAAGGAACGAGCTAATAAGTTGAATGATTAACGTGAATGATAGTTTGTACATGGAACCAAAAAGATGATGATGGTGATATTGCTTAGAAAAAAATCAGGATGCTTTAGTTGATGTTCATTTTAGTGAAGTCACTTAATTTGTTCATGCCGTCAGGGCGGAATGACTTCAGTCTATGCATCCAAAATTTTTCTTTATTTTTTCTCTCCGCATCTGTCCAGTCTGGGTTGTGATCAATAACCAAAACCATCATGTCCTCCCATTTGTGACCATCTAAGTTAAAATGTTCCCCGACGGGTTCTTTAATTTTCTTAGTTTTGATGGTGGAACGATGGTTATTGATGCGCCTGCGGAGGTCTCCTGTTTCCCCTACGTATTGTTTCTGACAAAATTTACAATTGATGAGGTATATACAATTGTCAGTACGACAAGAAGTATTTGCGAAAATTTTGTAAGTACGGCCAGTAATGGGGCTAGAAAAGTCGTCCGCATCAGAGCTGTGTTTGCACAACAGACATCTGGTGTCAGAACAAGTTTTAAAGCCACCATTAGGTAGAGGGTTCTTTAGTTTGGTTCTTACCACCATGTCCTTAAGGTTTCTAGGGCGCTTGAAAGCTGCCATTGGGGGGTTTTTGAAAACCTCAACCATTTTATCATTGCTGTAAAGGATTGGCAGGCTCTTCTTTAGAACTGCATTTAAACCCCTAAGGGCAGGGTGGTAAGTGGTGACAAATGGGACTTTGTTGTCTTCGTTTTTAGGTTTGTATTTCAAAAGGGATAATCGATCCTCTTTAGCTAAATCATCAATTGCATTTTGTACAGAGTGCGAGCTGTAGCCCCTGGCACATAAGTGGGATTTTAGGAGTTTACTTTGCTCAGAGTATAGTTCTTGAGTTGAACTAATACGTCTGACTCTGGTGGCTAGGCCTTTTGGTATGCCTCTAAACGTATGAGGTGGGTGGCAGCTAGACGTCATTAAATAGAGGTGGGAATCTGTAGGTTTAGTATGAAGATTGAAATCGAGTTTACCTTCGATTAAAGTTGAAGTAGTGTCAAGAAACGTATTGTTGGATGAGGAAATTTCAGTCGTAAATTTGATAGAATGATGGAAAGAATTGACAAAGGTGATAAAATCATCGAGGTTGTTTCTGTTTTCAACCCACTTCATTTCGATGTCGTCTATGAAGCGCAACCAACTAAGAGGTTTGAAAGGTGACTGTGTTAGTAGGTTGCGCTCTAGATTACCCATGAATATATTGGCATAAGATGGTGCCATTTTGGTGCCCATAGCGGTGCCACTGACTTGAAGGTAATGTTCTCCATTGAACATAAAATTATTGAATTTTAGAACATGCTCTAGGAGCTTGGTGAGAGATTCAGTTGAAGGGATCTGAACCTCCCTAGCGTCCCATACTTCTTTACAGGCTGCAATACCTTCGTCATGCGGGATGTTGGTGTAAAGGGATGTAACATTCATCGTTACGAGAATAGTATTATCTGGAAGGTTTGAAGATGGCGTTTTGTTAAGATAATCTGTTGTGTCTTTAAGATATGACGGTAAATTTTCAACATGTGGACGGAGATGAAGGTCGATAAATTCTGAAACTTTTTCAGTGGGA
This sequence comes from Magallana hongkongensis, assembly GCA_016163765.1. Lineage (NCBI taxonomy): Eukaryota > Metazoa > Mollusca > Bivalvia > Ostreida > Ostreidae > Magallana > Magallana hongkongensis. The sequence goes on from WFKH01011801.1 coordinate 4,075,952, forward strand.
TGTCCAATGGCACTTACTATGGGACGTCCTGGCATTCCAGGTTTGTGAATTTTTGGAAGAACATAAAACTGGCCGGGCTTACAGTTGATAGGAAGAAGGGTAGTGTACACATTGTAACCAATTTCATTATTTTCAAACATAGTATCTAAAGTTTTGGTGATAGCATCTGAGAAGTCATCTGTAGGATCAGTGTCAAGCTTTTGGTAAAAACGTTCATCTGATAATTGTCTGTACCTACATCAGAACTGGAGTCTTTTCTAGAGAAATGTTCTTTCAGTCTAAGTCTACGGAAAAATGCCCTAGTGTCCTCTCTTACAGCCCTCACCAAAAACTTACAAAATACACAGGAAAAGAAATTCGTCCGTGATAATGTCAGTTTAAAATCTAACAGCAGTACAAACAACATTACTAACGTGTCTCGGAAGAAAACCAAAACACCCCGTTCTAGACGCTTTGTACGGAAACCATTTCCAACCACAGACGGGGAAAATTCTAACACCAAGGTTTGTCCTGTACTGAACGTTTCTAGTGTATCTCTTACCGAATCTGAAACATCACTACTTTCCAAAGGCCTCAACTTTTGCCCTACACCCCGGGAAGTAAACGAAAGGGCTGTAAGAGAGGACACTAGGGCATTTTTCCGTAGACTTAGACTGAAAGAACATTTCTCTAGAAAAGACTCCAGTTCTGATGTAGGTGACAAGGCCCAAACTTCTTTACAAGACCTTGAAAACCATAAACTGTACAGGCCTAAGAGCAGCTGGGAACCAGCCCCTGGCAAATGTGGAGCCTTAGAATCGTATATAGAAGCTGTCGAGTCAGACATCGAGAAACTCCTTTCCAAACAACATAGACACCCGGATAATCTAAATAAAGAAGAAAGATCAGCGTTACAAATCCTGAAGAACCGGGAAGACATCGTCATTAAAAGAGCAGATAAAGGGTCAACAATAGTTGTGATGGATCAAAACAAATATCTTGCAGAAGCATACAGACAATTATCAGATGAACGTTTTTACCAAAAGCTTGAC
>WFKH01011801.1:4101811-4113269 GCA_016163765.1 Magallana hongkongensis
AAAATCGGATCACACTCTGTAAAATTGACAGTATCAAGAAAGGAAAATTGATGGGTATATAATAAATCTATTTATCTGCGAGCTTTTTTTTCTTCCAAAATACACCTTTCTATTTTAACACTAATTAAAATGATAAGGGGATTATCAGTTTCATAGTTAGTCCAAAACCATGCGCAACAATTGATATACAGTTTTTTGTATGAATGGAACTGTAGCTCCACGGTCCGCCAACACGAATTTCCCGTGGAGCTACAGTTCTGCAGCTAGTGACGAAGTTTTTTGCATTCAATTATACATGCGGGTTTTTTTTTCTTCTATGCCTGCAATTCTTAAACTAGCTTGTTGTTGAAATAAGACTACATAAAAATGGGCATGCTATTTGAAAATACACATCAAATGTACGTTCATTTAAAGTTGTTTGATAACATAAAATAAGCAAATATAAAGTAGACGATGTCTTCACAAAAGCTTAATTAACTGATTGATGAACAATAGACCAGACAATTATGTAACTCCAATGTTCATGATTAACTTGAGATACCATTGCTTAAATTCTATTTATTGTAATAAACACTTGAAAACTTAATACATTTAATAATCATTTTATAACATACAGCTTCATGATACAAGATACGGTATTGGCATTATTTGGCCGCAAAATTTACGAAGTTTTCAACGTCTTTGTCCGCGTTATTGAAGTTGTGCATTATACTAAGTATGATATTAGCTAAATCCTACAAGCACTAAAATGACGTCATTTTTCATTATGACGTCACTAATGTGCGCTAAACATGGAATGCTCGTTCAAATGCGTTACGATATGATGTTTTATGAGTAGTTTTCGTTAAAATTAGACACTTTCACATGCAACAACCACTTTTATAGTTCACGTGCAGGCTTATAATTTCATCATTTATTCATACAATTAAAATGGTGTTGGTTGTCACATGTGAACAATATGAAAATTTTTAAAAATGAATACGAAAAATGATATTTTACCGACGTCAATAACGTTTTTATCTATTGTTATTGTTATCGACGTCAACAACGCTATCGACGCTGAGTGAGAAGCTGATTAGCAGAATGTATTAATTGATGAGTTATTATTATTATTAGTCCCCTACCGGTTTCACCGGAGGGGACTATAGCTTTCCTCTGCGTCCGTCAGTCCGCCTGTCCGTCCGTCCGTCTGTCTGTCCCACTTCAGTTTTCCACACTTTTTCCTTTATAAAATGCGTTTGAGGAATAACATGAAACTTGCTGAACAGCTTCAAAATGTCAAACTACAGATCAAGTTAACACTTTTTTACCGTCTGGTTGTCATATTTTCGAGAAAATATTTTTTTATATTCCAATTTTTTAATGTTCGGGTTCTTTATCGGGTTCTGTGTGCATTGAATAAACGAGGCCAGTCTGTAGTCAGTAATAATAGTTTGATTCGGGGTACAGAAGACGGTAGAAAATGATATTGTGCATAACAGTGCATTGTTTTCTTAAATTTCTACCAGCGAATACTTAATGGACTGGGCGAAATAACAGGAGATAAAATAAAGAGTATTATTTTACCCATTTTGTATTTGATTTCTATATCAACTATATAGTTTGAATTTCCTCTGTTCTTTTATCTCTGATTAAAGCACAGCATCTCGTTTAAGCTCTTGTTAAAATGGTTCTATTTATTTACTTAAGAGGAACTAAAGGAAAAGAAACAGAAAACAACAACAACAACAACAAATTACAAGACAAGCATTGTTTAAATCATGTTTAAGTCAATTTGTAACTATAATATGTGATCGTATACGTAGTAGTTTGATCAATTTAAATGCGCGTAGATAACGGTAGAACATATATTGTCTCCCGTAATCTTTTCTCACTAACTCTATTCAACGAAATCAAATCTAAAGGGCTGATGAAAACAAGAGTACTTTCTCAAAAAGAATAAAATATAGCTTCATATTTTGTGAAATTTTAAATTTTATTATTTTCTATAATACATGTTTATGATGTATATGTACATATCACAGTGTAGGAACGGAAGTGAACAGTTTTGGGTAGCGCTGTTTGTCGAAGCAAGAGAACAAGTTGCGCTGCGTACAGTATTTTAATCGTAGATGGAAAATACGCCAGTAACTAATCTCTGAAGGGACAGTATCGCGATTTTTATACGGTAGTAAACTAGAATAAGTTTATACTCGTCATTTCAATCTTGAAATCTTAATATTTCTCTTCGGAAAATATTTTTAATGTATCAAAACAGTGCAAATATTCAATAAGAAATCGAATCAAAATTTCTAGAGAAGTGTTTCTCATTTCTTTGAGAAAAAATGTTTGTTTCTTGTTGTGAAAAAATTTCCCCAATACGATATCTTTCAGACAAAAAAACTACATATATGAAGGAAGCAATGTATTCTTTAAATGGGTTTTTTTTTACCATGCCCTGATATTGTTTACTGTACGCGTAGCTCTTATAAGTATGTACGGGTATGTCTGATTTTCAGATGCACATCTGTATGCGTAACTTCGAACATTACAATGAGCTAAGATATTTCTGTTGACGGAAATTACGTCCGTAATTCGTTTTTAAAATAAGGTCAAGAAACCAATTAAGAAAAAAAATCGGACACAAATAAATGTGTACAAAAAACTCAAACCCCATTAATTTGTAAAGTGTTATTTCCCGCGCTTGCGCGGGATGTCATCTAGTTATTTTTATATTAAGGGTTTTGATATCAATTGCGTATACTGCAAGTATATTGTATATAAAGTTTCTAGTCCACTTGTCAATATAAATACTTGTATCCAAATATTTGTACTAGTACTCCGCTTTTAAATCTCTTTAATCCAAAACCTATATAGTTGTTTTCAGTTTAGCACTCATGTGTATATGACAGCTATGTAAAAGGATGTGCAAGGTCGATTAAAAAACTACTAATTACAAAAATAATCGCAGCAAAAGTATTAGTTTTTCATCATTGAATTTTTTTTTGAATGAGTCCATTCATACAATGGTCATTCTACTGAGTTAACTTACCATTCGAAGCCAATGCTTAATCATAGAACTACGCGTACAGTAAAATTCTGAATATATGCTTAAAATTGCGCTACGCGTACAGAATGAAATAATGACAACTCATGATATTCTGAGGAATTTTTCTACTTTTATTTGCAATGATATCAAACTCCAGGTCAGATTACTCTGCTGAGGTATATATTTACCTCTACATGTCCCCTATTCAGTCGTAATGATTGTATTTCGTACATAATAATCATTTCAATTTTGGAATGTGACCTTGGATATTGATTGTCAAAAAGTTCATTGAAAATCATGTTGCAAAAGGAATACAAGTTTTTATACTTGTGCCAGTTTAGTACCATAAAATATTATCACTGTTAAGGAAGATTTTTTCTTTTTTACATCTATTTATCATTTCATTTGATTAAAATCAGAGCTACCTCTTCTATTTGTTTATTCGCTTCGACAAACAGCGCTACCCAAAACTGTACACTTCCGTTCCTACACTGTGCATGTAGTATCTTCATTTTTATAGCGCGTAGAATCAGTGGCCGGTATATAAAGATCCTTCCGTGATCTTGTCTTAAAGTTTTTGACTTAATCTTTATAAGACACTTTAAACATTTAGATAAAGTTCCTTCCATGATCTTGTCTTAAAGTTTTTGACTTCATCTTTATCAGACATTTTTAACATTTAGATAGAGTTTCTTCCGTGATTTTGTCTTAAAATTTTTGACTTCATCTTTATCGGACACTTTAAACATTTTGTTTCGACATCATTTGTTTGAAGAAACTAAGAGAGAGAGAGAGAGGGAGAGAGAGAGAGAGATTTCATTTGTAATTCACTTATAGGAGACATTGTTTTTAATTCAGTTTCCATGAATAAATAACCCTTTTATCGTTTAAAGTAATGCACATTGCGATAGAGTTTCAGTCAGAGTCCACGTGCTACACCTGTCAATCAAATCAGCCCGCGAGCTGCACCGCGTGCTCCTTCCATCATGTTTTTCAAGTCCGAAGAAAAAAGAAATATGTTTGACATTCACAATAAAGTATTTTATAGTGTTTTTTAACGTATAACACGAATCAAGTTGATTTGTATATATACTACGTTGTTTAAACAGAAAACTACACGTCTAACTAACACACACTCTCTCTCTCTCTCTCTCATTGTCCACTCATTTAAAACAGGGTATATATATATATTATTCATTTTTATTTACAAAGTGATTTGGTCTCCATGATAAAACGCTGATTTATACTATTTTTGAACAGATTTGCTTTGATGTCACCGAATATTAAAAAGAAAATCAAAATGTAAAGGGACAGAACACTTCTTGATTTATCAAAAGTATTTTTTTTTCAGTCATTTAAAAAAGAATCTCTAACATAAACATTTTTAATATTTTCTCTCTGTATCTCCCTCCCCTTTATTCTGCCTGCCCCCCCTCTCTCTCTCTCTCTCTCTCTCTCTCTCTCTCTCTCTCTGAGTGTATATGTGTGTGCAAACAATATTGTGAAATATGAACAAATTCAATTTGTTTTTAACATCTTTCAAGTCCAGTCCAATCATTCCCATTTCCATTTCTTTTTCATTCAATGATATTTTTTAATTGAGGTTGCTTATCAAACTTGCTGACAGTCGAGGACCCCCTTCCCCCTTTTTTCTTACCTTTTTCGAGTTCATTGTTCATGCATTTAAAATTAAAAAATTGTGATCAGAAAGGTTATGAAAGCTTTAGAATTTTTTTTTGCTTCCTGTACTTTAGTGAATAACTAATGGAAGCCGTAAGGTACTTGTATTTAACTGACTCACTACACCTTGGAATAGTTTCTCAAATCAACAGAAAATTACTTGATTATAAAAGATACAATGTAGCAAAATGCATCAAAGTATATATACATGTAAGTCATATACATGTAGGCGAAAATATTATACAATTTTGTATTTGAAACTTATAATTTCAAAAGTTCAATGAAATAGGCCGCATGCAGATTTAGACTTGTGATCTGCATTTCACAAGCCCGAAACTCATGCACAGAAACCGGTATGTTTTTACAACACAGATAAACTACTCGCGTAAATATGTATGGCGTCGCGTTTAAAATTGCGACGTCTTGCTAAAAACGGAACAGTTTTCAGCATAAATTCCATGATGTATATGTTTAAGTCACACATATAAGTTATATACCATTAGATTTGATAAATTCAAGGCTTTTTAAAATGTTTTGTGCTGTGCATATTTGAAACACGGCATATTTCGGTCAATAACGTCCCTTGTTCTTTATGAACGAAAAGACAATAATACCAATGCGTTGTTGAATAATGTTATTTCTATCAAAATAAACTACAACATAATGTAAACAAAGTAGACATAGAATAAACAATGTTTATTATATCATGATATGGAAATTGGTTCGAAAAAATTGATTAAATGTACACCTGGTGTAGACATTATGTAGACTAAATATATACATATACAGAGTGAGAACAAGGGGTAGACATTATGTAGGCATAAAGTAGATATTAATTGATGAGAAGGATATTGTAATACATAAATATTTCGTTTTGCAATTGTCTTGTTTACTAAAATACGTGTAACCCGATTGCTACACGCAGAAATGTGGCAAAGTATATAACTACACTAGGCAGACAGACAACAAAGTATATTGATATTTTACTACATGTACGAAACAAACATACTCATTTATTATGACGCAGGCAGAACTATTTATTATGGAAAAGATATACTTATTTACTAAGTTACAGAAAAACTTAAAAGGCTATCTATACTATTGGTCAGGTAAACTTTAAAGTCTGTCTATATCTACTATGGAACAGACATACATCAGACTATCTACATTTACTACGAAGCAAGCAGACAGAAAATTCTGATTTACATACTTAGTCTAGCATATTTACTTTCAGCAAACAGACAGCAATCGAGATCTACTTTGAAACAAGCAGTCAGGACTACGATTTAACAACAGATAGCAAAGATAGCAAAGTCTACTGTATCTCTTCTTTAAGCAAAGTAAATTCGTTATCTATGATCTAGCAAGAACTTTTCTACTTTTCTATTCACTATGAGAATTGTTTACTTTGTTTTCACAGTTCAGATACTACTATGGTTAACACATTCACGCATAGTCAAGTATTCTTCACTAAATTTGCGTGCAGTGTTTATTATAAAGTAATGATACATTTAAATACATAATGATTGAAAACAATCCTCTAATTATTTAAAGCAAATGGACAGCATATTAGATTCTCAATAAGGAACAAAAATGCAAGTACTTTTATTCGATGTACCGTATATCCGGGTTTTTTCGCGGTAATCTATTTTTCGCATTTTTCGCGATCATTTTGAATTCGCAAAGAATAAAACACGCAAAAATTATGTCATTTATCGTGTACCATAGAATAAACCTGGTAGTTTACTTTGAGTAGAAGCTCACTCTGTCACTCAGTCACGTGTGCACTGTAATTACGGTGTTATACGACTTACCTTTAGACTAAATGTTATTGAGCGTAAACCTCTTACAACTCTCAACATGTCGATCTTACGATATCTTAGTAAAAAGGGCAGTGAAGGATCAATTTCAGATCCTGAATTTGATATCGCCAAATCTTTAGTGGAGGAAGTACCAAAAAAAAAATGCGGATACCAGCTCTCCTAAATCTATTAAAGAAGGTTGAACAACAATTGACCTCTAAAAGGTCAGGTAAAGATGTTTTACTATGGAAAACCCTATGAATCCGTGTTGAATAGAGGAAAGTGGAAATAGCGGGTTCACTTATATGGCCATATTTTTCTTAAACCTCAATGGAATTGGCAATATGTGGTATATTTTTTCTTAAAATTGCATTAGCTTTCAAATTCTAAGACAAAACATATTTTCATAAAATGTTTATGTACTAAGTTAAAGGTAACAAGGGATAGTTTTGGATAAAGTACCCGTTAATATTCTGTAAAATTGAGAGTTGCTGTACTAAAAGACTTAAATATGAGTGTTGCTAAGATTCATGAAATGAATCTTAATGATTATCATTAGTTAGAGGCATGCGCGGATCTAGGGGGGGGGGGGTTCCTCCGGAAAATGAAAATTTATTAAATTTACATAGTAAAATTATCGCAAATATGCCTCGGACCCACCCTGGCAAACACATTTATCCTTCGGACTCCCTAGGAAAAAATGTTTGGATCCGCGCATGAGAGGGATGTCTCTTGTTGGAATTTGTATGCAATATGAAGGCCCCTAATGTTAAGTACATGAGAAGCAGAAGTAAATTGTGAAACTTGCGGCTATGACTGTTGTGTTGACTTTATACAGTGAAATTGCAGGTTACAAACGGAAGGTAAAATAACACGAAATGTAGGTGGATGGGACATAGTAAACTCGGTAACTTTCTGACATGTGATGGTGCAACAAGCACACAGTACGGAAGGTTAACCCCTTGAAATGTTACCTAAAAGTTTTTTGTTGATGGCCCCGTTAAGGAGTTTAAGGGTTGGCTTCTAAAACATAGTTGTTCATGTCTAGAGCGGTCAACAATTCTTGTACACTTGTTGAACAAAATATGTTTATATTTACGAGACCTTTTATTTGATATCAAGAAAAGGGGGCTGGCCCCTCAAATTAGGGGCATGGAGGGCTCTAAAGTCTTTTCATAATAACTGTTTCTGGAGCAATAAGCTGATATTAATCATAAATGCAAAAAGAGTTTATTAAGCTGAAATTTAAACTGAAATCTGTTTAAAAATCGGACAATTGATTGCAGAGATACATGTATGAGCGTTGAAAAAATGATTTTACGGAAATTTTCATTCCGCATACTGGGTTAAGAAAATAGTTGTTAGTTCAAAGTTAAGTTAACTCGGACCTAAAATAATTCGATAATTGCTAAGTCGTACTTTAACACATTTGGATTTTTTTGTTAAGTCGTTATTGAAATCGTAAAGGTTTTTATTAATTCGTACTTTAAATCATTCGGATTTTGTTAAGTCGTACCAAGAATTATTCGATTTTTTGCATCTTTTTGTTTTAGTCACTTTTGTTATTGGTTTAAGAACTCTGCTTCTTACAGGAACTTCCAACTTTACTTTCGACATTAACGGAATACCCACTCGTTGCTTTGCAACGAGCTTTGCTCTAGTTGGATTTATAATTTGTTCTAAACATAGGACATGTTATGAAAACTTCGATACAAAGATTTATTACTTGTGCTATAAATAAGTTTATTATTTGTTCTATACATAAGTTTATTATTTGTGCTATACATAGGTTTATTATTTGTGCGAAACTTACTCGTTATATCCCCTCCAGGTGAACCAGAATCGTCTGAAAAATGTAGATGATTAACATCTAAGATAATCATTCCTAAATAAAAATGATTTCTGACACATTGTCCAAAGATAACAGAAAAAATCATGTTTTTGGAATTTTACCCCACAACAGGTTGTATTCTATTTTCTAATGCATGTATGTCGATTTTTGGACAGACAAATTTTAATTTTTTTAGAGAGACAATTTTAAGTCCAATCTCAATTCAAGAAAACAAGTTTTTATATCAAGAATATAAACGCCGTCATCTTAAAATCTGAATTCGCGTAAAATTTGAATGATGAACCGAGACGCACGCACTTGGGTTGAGACATGGATTATTGCACAAAGACCCCTTCCATCCTTTGTCACAAACAGAGGACCCATTGAGTAACCGTGCACACAATGGCACATGTTCTGACAGGAATCACCATGGTAACCAGAGGGACATTTACAAGGACTGGCTTCATCCTATGATGAACATGTTACTATAACCATTAGACAGTTCAAATAACCCATTTTACAATTAATATATCTTTACGAACTTGTAGCTTTGTTACCTGACATATACACCTCCACTCACACCGTCCAGGCTAGAACACACACTCCGGGGTTACATATAGGACATCTCTGGCCACAGTTCGAGCCATAGTAACCACTCGGACAAAGGACTTTTTTGCCCTGACCATCCCGGAAGACAAATACAATTTCCGCTCGTCTACAATTTACGAGTTTAACACATCAAGGAGTTTAGAAGTATTTTTCTATTGCAGAGTTGCATGCATCAGTTAGAAGATGTAATTTCTAACAACATTCAATACAAATCAATATAAAAATACATTTTCTAACCTGTATGTTTTAATTCAAATAATAACTCAAAATTAGTAGTACGAGCATGCAACATTAATACATATTAAAGACAAAATTAATGCATGCTTATAAGACTCTGTGAGACACAAACATATTTCACTGTAAACTCTTTACCTGTTACATGTATTTGCTTATAATAATTCATCGCCTTGAAGGGGGCGCTGTGTTGACACAATGGACAGGTCTTGTTACAGCTCGCGCCATAGAATCAGATGGGACAGGGGTGTTCACATCGTGGACCGACAAACCCATCCTTACAGGTGCAGAAGCCATGCCAGTTGTCACATGACGTCGTCTGGTTCATGACGCACTGACACCGAGACTGTAAGCTGCTGCAACACTTTGCAGTCCTTAAATCATATTCTACATGTGATGTTCAAAATGCTAAAAAAAACCCTATTATTTACATCAATGCTTAAAACTGTGTTTAATTGCTCTACAAAATACCAAACCGTCAAACTTTCTACAGTTATGAGCACGAAATATACCAAGTAATCATCATTTCAGCAAAGAATTGTTTGTTAAATGATGCGCCTATCATGCAGATGATTCTCAGTCTTTATTGTGATCGGCTTCGGCCAATCACAGTTGTGTCTGTATGAGGCATCTGGCAAATTTTACTATTTGCGCACGCATTGCGCCTCGCACTACTTTGTTTACTATGCAGTGACAGCTTCGTATAAATCTTTAATTACATGTAGATTACTAAAAAAAATTACTCTAATGCGTTTGTCTTGAGATTAAAACATTTATACAGTTACATAATGATTCAAATCAAGGTTATTTTTTACATGCGTATGAATTTTAATCGGAAGTACACTTCACCTACTAAGAGTTAAGTTTATTCATTCCTTGCTATTTCGTATATCAACAAAACGGTGCGATATATCATTTTTATCGTGTTTATTTCATGTAATGCTTTCGCATTACATTAACATGAAGCTGACCAATGATAGCACATGCCGATTATTCCTTTAAAAATAATACTTGTTTCCTTCTGAGATGTCAGTAACTGTTGTTGATGAAGTTTTGCAAGACTGACCTAATTCACTACACACCACAGATTCATTGTCTAGCTTACATTTAATTCATTGTTGTTCTCTACTGTGTTCTTTCTTCATTTTTTTAACCCTTCATTCTTAAATCGTTTTTGATCATCTACCACAGTTTACAATAACAACGTGGACTATTTTTATCTCCAAATATGGAAAATTACAAGAAGAATAAGAAAGTTCGGATCGGTAATAACCGAATTCTAATAAAAACAAAGAGCATTTTTATGGGAGTTAACGCTCTTATCAAGGTATTTATGAATCTTAAGTATACCCATGGAGTGTATTCAGCATGTCCTGTAACCGTAGGGGTCTCTGCTATGATTACCATATCATCAGCAAATATTGATAGAAAAATCTTAATTATTTGTATTTCATAAAATGAACAATAATTTTTAACAAAATTTTTCTTAACATAGAGAGCAAACGGTAATGGTGATAAGCCTTGCATAAGACCCATTTCATTATTAGAATAATCACTTAAAACAAGCAGTTTCCGTTGTGTAGACCAACATAACACAATTTGTACTATTTAAAAGAGTCGAACACTTTTTTTAAAATCAACAAAACAACAATAAAGGCGGGTTGTTTAAAAGGTTTTGTTTATATGTGCTTGTTAAAGAAATATTACACCTTCAGTACACATAGAGGTCGAAAACCAAACTAAGCATCAGTCAAAATAACACACCTATTCTCCCATTCTAAAATTCTAGTATTTAAAACACTAGGAAATAGTTTTTCCACACATCTTACAATAGAAAAACTCTAAAGTCTAAATATAAACTGATGTTTTCAACTTTCTCCTTTTTTAGATGTAATTATATTTTGATATAGTTTTAAAGTAGACATACCTACTTTAAATAGGTATTTTGTTATTAAAGTTTGTGTTTAATTGATAACTTTAAATTATTTCGATTCTCGGCTATTTTAATAAACGAAAACACTATAATAATAAAATGGGAAAAAGTTCAGCCAAATCACTCGAAATCAAAACCTCTTATGCTATACAAATAGAAAAAAAATAAATTGGTTAGGAAATGCATACAATTGTTTGTATGGTGAATTTCAATTACCCTATTACTCTTCAATGGTCAGAACTTTACTCATAAATAACAATGAACGTCCGGTTTGAAAACATCAAATTAATTAACTAGATAGATAGATAGATAGATAGATAGATAGATAGATAGATAGATAG
>WFKH01011801.1:4131395-4151305 GCA_016163765.1 Magallana hongkongensis
ATCCAGCTTCAATCGAAGTTTTTAATCTTCTCGCTTAAAATTTAATTTTATATATGTTTAATGATATTCTTCAACTTCCGTACTTCAAGCATCGATTGATGTCTTGCCTTTCTAAAACAAATTCGATGAAAAGTATACCTAGACTTTTTCATTTTTTCTTTCTCAGATTTCTACGATAACTTGTTACCCAAATTTACAATACAACTGAAATCAGTACAGCCATACGGATCACATAAGTGTTCATTTAGTCATTCGATTTAATGGAAACTTATTGCGTTGCATTTTACATGCTATTTCACATTTACAAACTGAAACTGAAATTTTGAGATATAGTAAATTATATTTAGTAATTTAGTATTATATTTAGTAAAATAATCTTGCTTACTAACGAATTCCTTTAGCCTTGGTAGGAACTTATTGTTCTAGGAGCTTTCAATAAGTAAAGCGATTAAAACATTAGGAGGCCATTACAAATGTGTATAAGACCGTATCGGCAGTGACGTCATCTTTATTTGCTGTTTCTTTATTTTTCATCGTTAAGAAATCCAAAGAATGTTAAATATATTACTGTACGTATCAAAGTTCAAATTAAAAGTCAAGTTAAATGAAAATTTTTACCGTTTATCAAATTAAATGTTTTAAAACGTTATACATATATAATAACAGTGCTTATTTACGCTAGATTTTTACTTTCGTTTTCACGTTTCCTATGTACCTGCGTAGCAGGTACAAATTTGATAACATTTGCAAGCACATTGCATGCATCATCTTCGCTAGCCAAGGGTGACGATCCGCTCTGCTACTCTGAGTAGCAGAGCGGATCGTCACCCTTGGCTAGCGAAGATGTGCATGCATAGGTAGTAAGCTTTTGTAAGTTGGCTTGATATAGAAAATTACTGAGGAATTATTTTAACGGAATGTGATCCGTTAGGTATTTCTGTTTTTTAACATCGAAAGAAAGTATTCAGATATTTGTTTCTTGTTTAATTTCGATTTTTGTCTTCACTGTTTACAATTAATTTGCAATATTTAACTAATGCTGCCAAATATTGGAGTTTAAGCTCAAATATACGATCTAAATAAAGTTTCTTATGCAATGTCTTATGTTGGGAATATAAAATTTATGACGAGAATTTAATGAACTAAATGATCATTTTAAATGTAAACTTTAAATTTTCATGACTCCATCGGTCAGAAATCGGTTTTTAAAACATCTTCGCTAGCCAAGGGTCCTTGAAACTTATAAATAGCTCCGTCGGATTAAAACAAACCCCTTCTCCTTACACTTTTGACGAGTATAAGGAGAAAGGGGATGGATTTAATCAGACTGTAAATAGCTTTACTTTTATAATATTCATTTAAATTAATATGCAATATTTTTATAAAGTAACCCTTTTATGGTTTTTTTTTAATTAAAACGCTTAATATAAAACTGTAAAGCTTTTTAGGTCACCTGAGTCACTCATGTGACCTATTGCTATCTGTTTTTGTCCGTCGTCGTACTCGTTCGTCGGTCGTCGTTTATCGGTCGTAAACTTTTGAACATTTTTTGCTTCTTCTCTGGAACCACTGAACCAATTTCAACCAAATTTGGCTTCTAGCATCTATGGGTGAAGAGGAGTAAAAATTTTGAAATTCATGGCCCCTGCCCCCCTGGGGCCTGAGGGGTTGGACCAAAACCATCAAAATTAATGCAATCTTTAAAAAATCTTCTTCTTTACTTCTGGACTTCAAACAGTCATACTGCTGGCATGATTGTAATAAGCATTGAGCTCTCTACCTAAATTGTGAACTTCATAGCCCCATGGTCAGGGGTTCTGGCGCTAGAGTGGGGCTCTAATGATTATATAATGAAAATGTGTTCATTCTTTAAAAACCTTCTCCTCTGCTTCTGGGTATTTAACCAATGAACTAAGTACATAGTTATGATGAGGAAAAATGCCTCTTTCAAAATTATGAATTTCATGGCTCCTGGGTCGGGGGTTCTGGTGTTTGGGCGGGGCTCTAATGATTATACATGAAAATACATTAATGCTTTGAAAATCTTCTCCTTTGCTCCAGGGTATCAAGCCCATAACCTAAGTTCATAGTTATGATGAGGAAGCATGCCTCTTTCAAAATTGTGAAATTCATGGCCCCCGTGTGAAGGGTTCTGGTGTAAGGATGGGGCTGTAATGATTATATAGTGAAAATGCATTAATTATTTTACAATCTTTTCCTCTGCTCCTAGGTATTTAGCCAATAAACTAAGTACATAGACATGATGAGGAAGAATGCTTCTTTCAAAATTGTGAATTTCGTGACCCCTGGGTCAGGGGTTCTGGTGTTAGGGCGGGGCTCTAATGATTATATAGGGAAAATGCATTAATTCTTCAATAATCTTCTCCTCTGCTCCTGGGTATTGAGACAATGAACTAAGTACAGAGTTATGATGAGGAAGAATGCTTCTTTCAAAATTGTGAATTTCATGGCCCCTGGGTCAGAGGTTCTGGTGTTAGGGCGGGGCTCTAATGATTACATATTGAAAACAAATTAATACTTTGAAAATCTTCTCCTGTGCTCCTGGGTAATATGCCCATAAATTAAGTATATAGTTATGATGAGGAAGAATGCCTCTTTTAAAATTGTGAATTTTATTGCCC
The DNA here is from genome assembly GCA_016163765.1 of Magallana hongkongensis. Taxonomy (NCBI): domain Eukaryota; kingdom Metazoa; phylum Mollusca; class Bivalvia; order Ostreida; family Ostreidae; genus Magallana; species Magallana hongkongensis. Next base: position 4,134,038 of record WFKH01011801.1, read on the forward strand.
CTGTGTCAAGGGTTCTGGTGTTAGGGCAGGGCTCTAATGATTCTATAGAGAAAATGCATCAATTCTTTAAAAACCCTCTCCTTTGCTCCTGGGTATTTGGCCAATGAATTAAGGACATAGTTATGATGAGGAAGAATGCCTCAATGTATTAAAGAATTTTAATAACCCATGGTGCGAAGCTATTAAAAATTTAAATCAATGTGGATTAACATATATATGGCATGAAAACACAATAAACATACCCTGGTTAAAATCGAAAGTATACAATATTTTATTAGACCAATTTAAGCAATCATGGTTTAGCGAGGTACAAAACTCTCCAAAAGGTTTAAATTATAGGATTTTTAAAAATTCACTGGATTTTGAAAAATATTTATTGATTTTGCCAGCAAAACTATGTAAGAAATATTGTAAATTTAGAACGGGTAATGCTAAATTACCTATTGAGACAGGTAGATGGTTTTATATTCCTAGCGAAAACAGAATTTGTAAATTATGTACTTGCAATGAAATTGGGGATGAATTTCACTATCTTTTCAAATGTACTGATGTATATATATCCAACTCAAGGGTTAAATGTTTACCAAAATATTTCATAACAAATCCAAATGTTGTAAAATTTGAAACACTGTTTAATGTCACAAACATAAACCAACTTACCAATATTTGTAAACTATTAGATACTATTTTTGAGAGAGTTAGCTCTCTTGGTTAACTTGAATCAATATTATCTGTTATCCCTTCATCATGCCTTTACCAATGATTTTCATCTATTATATTGTAATTTGTACATACTGTACATAAGTATTTTCTCTACAATGTAAATTCAGTTATGAGAATAAAGTTCATTGTCATTCATTGTCATTGTCATTGTCCAAAATTGTCATTTTCATGGCCCCTGGGTCAGGGTTCTTGTGGGGGTTTTTGGGAGGGGGGGGCTCTAAATGAATGCAGTTATTCTTTGAAAATTTTCTCCTTTGCTCCGGAATATTCTGCAGATGAACTATAGGTATGTAGTTATGATGAGGAAGAGTTCCACTTCCAAAATTGTGAATTTCATGGCCCCTGGGTCAGGGGTTTCGGTGTCAGGGTTGGGCTCTAAATGAATGCAGTAATTCTTTGAAAATCTTCTCCTCTGCTCCTAGGTATTAATCCGATGAATTTTAAAGTACATAGTTATAATGAGGAAGAGTCCCTCTTCAAAATTATGAATTTCATGGCCTCTGGGTCAGGGGTTCTGGTGTTAGGACACGGCTCTAATGATTACATAGGGTAGGGTGGTGTAAATTTTTTACTTAAGATTTGTTCAATTATTTCACTGTATGTTATGCTACAATTTTTTTTATATTTTTTTTAGAATTAAGAAAGTTCATTGGATTAAACAATCCTGGAATATTAAAAATAATTTTATTAGCCCTGTAATTATAATGCACATGAATATACATTGCAAAAGCCACACTGCAGTTACACAGGTGACCGATAAGGCCCATGGGCCTCTTGTTTGACGGTAGATTTTTACTTCCGTTTTCGCGTTTCTTATCAATCGTAACTACTTGGCCATTTCCACTGGCGAAAAGTTATTTTTTTCGCTAGCGGAAATGGCTGAGTAGTTACGATTGGTTCCATTTGTCCAGAATTCATAATCCGCGTGGCAGGAACGACAACTCTAGGGATAGTACATGTACATTTGCGAGCATATTTCGTGCATAGATAGTAATTCAGCCTCACAGGCACCTGACGTCATATATTTTTCTCATAATAAAAAAAATACTCCGCTTACCTAATAAATGACAAGGTACCCATCCCCGCCATCTTGGATTTATTTCAAGCTGGCACATCAGCTGGAAGTTTTGCTTGAAACTCATCGGTAAAATTATTTTGCAATCCTCTCCGTCTCCCAAACGGTCATTCAACATCTAAGCTTACAACCAATTCAACCAAAACGGTGCATTACACCTGTCATTAATAAAAATAACCACTCGATCTGAATCTACTCCCTTAGATATGCGATAAATGTCTAAAGGGTGGACGGAAGTTGTCACCAATATGTAACGTTAAATGAGATTTCCCTGCAACGTGTGTTTGTTTCAATATTTCAAAATATATGCATTTATAATCATGTTTATATAAACTTTGTGTAACAAAAGTTATAATTGATTGTTTATAGTATCCCTTTTCTTAATTTTAACTCGTATGTTGATCGAATTCAAAATTGACGCCTTTTGAATATTCGTATCAGTGCTATATTTGGAAGGGATTACCCATATTATGACGCGATTTATGTCAACTTCCGTCCACCCTTTAGCTTTCTGTCGCAAATCAGCAGCAGTAGATGCAGAATGAGGAGATATTTTTAATAATCAACGATGTTATGGGCCGTTTTGGCTGAATCAGCAGTAAGCTACGATATTGAATGACCGATCGGACGGCGGAGATGATCGCAGAAAAATGTTACCGCTGAGTTATGAGCGAAAATTCACGGCGATGTGACAGTTTAAAATTTTTTTATTATGAGAAAAATATATGACGTCAGGTGCCTGTGTTCAGCCTGTATAACGGAGTGAATTTCTGGGCTGCGTCTTACAAAAGAACTTACGACTTATGACCATATTCATGAATGCTTATTAATCACAATCATAATTTGAATAAAACGGTAGTAAAGTATAATTATAGAAATTAAAATATGGGTAACTTAATGGTTTTATATCAATTTTGTTACTCAAAGGGCATTCCTTGAGACTGAAAAAAAATTGTTATGATTATGATTTTAGCATATTTTTAATAAGCCTCAAAAGCATTCATTACCATTGGCCGACCATTTGTTTGCCAGTGAAGCAAAGTATTGACATGCTGTTGCCTTGAATATGGTGATCATGCATGTGTTTTCCCGGAAGGGGGCGTTTCTGTAGCTGGAAGTGGACAACATTCATGTTGTGGTTTAAATTCTATATCGTTTGCTCTAGATTTCTTTATACGCTGATATGATTTTTTTTTTTTTAAATATGCTGATACTTTCATTTATGTTCTCAAAAAAGAAATGTTTTAACGAACAGTGTTCAAAATCAAGAGTTCAAAGGAAAAATACAAAACAGGAGCAGAGCAAACACGGACCTCTACAAAAATTAGAGGAGTAAGCGACCGCCGTATGCTCTTTATTACTAGATAAGTTTAAGACAATGGTAATGGTTCCATCATTATAAGCTGTGAACTTGGTTCGTTTGTGTACCTAATCAGATCTCCAAGTAGACAACCCACACATGTTTTATTTACATAACCATTACATTTGTGAATCATACATGTATATAACAATCATCATTATAAAGAAATAAGGGCATTAATTGAAGGATTGCTGACTTATTGTTAAATGTAAAATATACATTTAAATTAAATCGTATACAGTACATCTGGGTTAACATCATACACCTCTCCCTTAATCACATCCATGAATTGCTTTATATCTTGATTACATGTGTAAACCTAACCTATTTTCACATGAGTCACGACCAATAAGATATTTCATAATGGGTTTTTTCATGCTTGTTACCAGACGGTTATTAGTCAAGGAAGTCGAGTACTTAGTACATAGCTGAATTACAGATATGTCGTATTTGTCATAACAAATAAAGAGTTTGTTACCCGGAAATAAAGCGAGTAATTTGCTATGATAATGTATCGATATAAATATAGAAATGATTGTTTCCAAATGCTAACTTACAAACCCTCTGTTTAAAATTAGACTTGGAAAAATGATATTATGATGAAATTAACAGTTTTATTTTTACAATTGTTTTATCCGGAAGTTTGAAATCGTCGTGTTGATGATTTACAAATATACAAGTTTTTTAACCCTGAATCATCCACTCAATAATGACTACACTAATGACTACACTAATGACTACACTAATGACTACAATATCAAAACATTACAATCCTTAAGTTATTGAAACTTATGCTGCATATAAGAACAGTCATAAATGAGTTTCAAAACGAAGACAGAAAGATTTGGTTTCAAAAAAAAATTAAAAATTGAAAAAAAAAAGATCACGCTTAGTTGAAAGTGATCGACATTTCCCAGTCTAAATTTTTTTTTACTTTAAGTTTTTATTGAAGTTGCAGAATACTTCACAAATATATAGTTTTCTTTAGGATATCTCATTCCTCACGTTCAAATTCAATGCGCACATGATCATTTTCTTAATATTAGTATATATATATTTTTTTATTTAGCACAGAAAGATTTTTACTTCATTACTAAACAATCATATATCATATATAGGTAAGATCTATCGAGATCTAATACTTCGCACGGAAAGTTTTTCATAGAAAAATAATCAGAATCATGCACTCTGAGAAAATTATTTAACAAAAATACCATATTTCATGTTATATTTTCATGTACACAAATTTTTGAAACATATTATGTCGGACCAGTTGTACATCTATAAATCAATGCTAAAGAAATTGATTGATTTTAAGCATTAAATCGTACAAATATATAGGAAACGTTTTAATTTAAGCCAAATTTTGCAAGAATTTTTTTTGAAGCTTTATTAAAAAAAAAGAAGAAAAACTACATCATTGACTTTCATGTTTTGTCAATCACACAACCAGTTTTTTTTTTTTTAGTTTTTTATTTATTTTTTTTTTTTTTTTTAGAGATAATTGGTTTTGCAATATGGTATTATTTCAAACGTATATTTTGCAATATTGACATGAGTTATTCTATAAAATGGACATATATACTAAGTGGAAATTAGAAACTTTGCTATTTTATCCAAACAAAATAGTATGTTAAATGCAGTGTTTTCATTTATAGAGATTTTGGACAGCCGCAATTGGTGCTTGTGTGTAAGTGTAAAATAAGTTTGAGGTTATTTCTCTGTCAGATTTTGTAGCTGGATGATTAAGATAAACGCACCGTTTTAGATTTAATTAAAAATTGGTATTAAAATAGGGCAGATTTTTGCAATATCAAATGTAGTCCTTTTATTCATTTGAGGTAATCTGGTGTGACCAATTTTAAGATCAATCGGTATAGACTTTGCTACTTTGAAGCCATTTATCTGCACGAACAGACATCGTATTTTAGAATGCCAATCAATATATTAACATTCGTACAATGTTTAAGTACTTCTACAGTGTACTCGTGGTATACTATACAGATGATTATACAAAACGAGAGATTCAGAACGTTTCAAAAAACACTTGATACTAAGTGTAATAACATACGTAGTACGAACTAGTTTGAGTAGGTCTAGATATCAGTGGGATGAACGTACAACGTCATACAAGGAAATTGCGTTGACGCAGCATGGTCTATATGAATATGCAAGTGCATTCATATATATATCGATAAAAAAATTGTAGAATCTAATGAAAATGTGTCACTGCATAAGATGTTCTAAATCAATCATGTGAAAGCCGTTTAAATTCACACATGTTGCCTTATTATGTTTACAAGGAAGTTTAATACGTGACATATACTTTACCTGTTAACTTACGTTTTAACATGGCGGAAGAAAAACCACCTTTGAAAAGGTAGGATGCTCATTTATCAAAAATGACTATGATTATCATGATTATTTTTTCGTCACAATTAACAAATATCAATCCTTAATTGCACCGAATTTCCAAAAGTAATTGATTTTGTACTCCAGAGTATTGAGTAAAACTGTCATCAATTACGTTTGCAACCTTGTTTATGGTGGAACACCAAACTTATAAATCCAAGTGTTATTCTCTTTCACATTAAAGTTATTTCATTGCATAGCTTCTTTGTTGAATGGGTGACGATTAGGTGTCGGCCAAATTAATAATCAAATGAATACTTTGGAACATGTAAGTTGCAAGAACTTGTTTCCAATCCTCTTGTGTAATTTACACAAAATATGTTCAAATCAAATCAATGAATACTCTAAGCTTATTTCGTGTGAAGGCGAAATGTTTAAGTGCAAGTGACGGTAAATGGTTCGCAAGTGACTAGATCTGGGCAATATTGTATTGAGGTACATTTATTGATAGACAATTACATAGATTCAAATTAAGTGTTGAAATTGGTGATGGGGTGGTATATGTTCTATATTTTTGTGTGAAAAGAACAAGGTTGTTTAAGATATACATTATCAGTTGTTTTAAATAACAAAATAAACATGGAAATTTTGATCGACTATACGTTGGATATGTTAGCTCTACCTTGAGCCAACTTTGTTCTTTATTAATTTAACTTGATGAACGGAATCCATTCTTTTAATAAATTACCGCTTCAGAAGTGCTGTTGGTAACAGATTCTCAAATCTAAGTTTTATATAAATCTATGAGAATTTTAATTGGTTTTCAAATTAATATTCTTATTCAAAATGCTAAAACTTCATACATGTAATAAAATCAAATATCATGGGAATTTCCGTGGCTATATTTAGATCGATGACAAACATACAATCATCTAGCAATTATTTATATGGCATGTACTTGAAATTTTTAAAATTTTTATTAACTTCAGAGAAAACTTTTAATATACATGCATTAACAAGTCACAAGGTTAATGTTATTATTCCTCCTTAAAATTTTATCTTATCTTAAATTTTAACTTATCCTGTATAATGAACTTAATGGTCCATTACAGTGACCTTAGACCACCGTAAGTCATTTACCTAATGGTTTTATTATAAAATATAATCAATGTTACAAAACCTCCGGGTTTTGACTTTTCATTTATTTGGTCTTTATAGTTCAGGAAGAAAGCCCAGTATAAAAAGATTCGTTACCACCACATTTCATTTTACATTTTTTAGTTATTTCTTAGCAACTCCCACGGTTTTGATTTCCCAGAATTCAACAACCATGATTCTGTGCATGCGTATTTCCAGTTAAATGTTTCAAATTCTTAATTATGCTTTAAATCCATTTGATACACCTGCCGTCGAAACCTTTTTTCAAAATACACAAAAAAGGGTTGATAAGCAGCAAACTATTTTCATAAAATTAAATTCTTTGACTCATTTAATTGGCTTTGAAAAAACATACTGATTATATATTGAGTGATCGGCTAATTCGTTATTTTTGCAGACTGGTGATTTTTGCGGCGAATTTACATTCAAAATGTACTAAAATGTAAAAGAAAAAGTATTTAAAAAGCAACTTTCGATAATGCTCTCTCTCTCTCTCTCTCTCTCTCTCTCTCTCTCTCTCTCTCTCCTATGATTCATAAACTGATATTTATTTTTTAAATGTCAGTATTTTTTTCTTTACGTGTATAAAATGAAATTATATTTTATTCTATATTTACAGAAACAAAGCAGGGATATCAAAAGAACCCATTTTGAATCTTAGGTGTTATTGCTGTACTAAAAGATTGGTTAACCCTGTGTATCTCCCATGTGGTCATACAATTGATAAACGGTGTGTACACAAACAAAAACCGTTTGGAAAATGTCCAATCTGTAAACAGTACTTCAATGGAGAGGCACAATCATTTCCTGAAAATTTATTTCTACAAATATTAGCGGATGTCGCTCGATATCGCAAATTCACTGCTAAGCTGATATCTAATCCTTCTTGTAATTTTGAAGACCACAGGACTGCTGTTGTGGCATCAGCTATATGTGCCATATGTAAATTGCAACTTTGTGAAAGATGCAAATTGTTACATGATAAAGTTTCAGGAGCTAAAAAGCATGAGCTTTATTTTTCAAATAATGGAGGACAAGAAAAAGCTATTATTGATAAGGGAAACATTTGTAAATATCATGCTGGCAAGAGAATCATAGTTTGGTGTGCCGAATGCAAACTTCCAGCGTGTGTTGACTGTTGCCCGTGTGACCATCGTCTTGTTGACGTTTTGAAAGCTGCAAAGGTTGCAGAAGACAAAATCAGAGAAATGCAAATAGAGCTCGAAAATAGTCTGCCAGATATAGAAACTCAACAACAGATTATAACTGAAAATGAGAAAAAAATAAAATCTAAAAATGATGACGACCATTTTTCAATTGTTGCATCTGCAGCACTAAGATTTAACGTAATAAAAGGCTCGGTTGACGATGTTTATCTCCAATGTCTGTACCTTCATGATGAAATAAAGAAAATACTTGCATTTGGGGGAGAAATTGAACTGCTCACGGCTATGAAATCTTTAGTTATTCAACATGAAAACATTAAAAAAACGTTGACAAGTATGGAACCAAGACCAGAATCCTCAATTTCAAGCGACCGATCTTCCAGCTCAAATAATGATTTTTTGGTTTTAGATGAAAGACAGAGGTTAGATTATCAAAACGAGATGTTTGACGTTGGATCACAAAAAATAAAGAAAAGAGAGGCTCTAGTGATACCAGAAAATGATGAGAACATATACATGAATGAGGTAGGTGTATTTTACGGAACATATTAAAAACAATGTGAGATTAAAATTTAAGTCAAATATCAATCATTTATGAAATACTTATCAAAAGTGGATAAAACAATTGAAATTCGAAAAAGGCAGATCGTTGACTTCAGTAAAACTTTTAAACAGTTTATAAAAACTCCTAAAGTTTTAAGTTTTGAAGCAATGTTTTCATTAATTACAATTTTTTGCAGCTGACGTATGATGAGATAGAAGTACAAATGAGAAAACCACTTAATGACACCTCTACGGAAATAACCGAGAAGTTCCGTGAGTTTGATACGGAGATCAGAATAACAGGTAAAAAGGAAACTTAAGTTAATCATTTAAACTAATTCATTATCTTCATTAGATACAAACGATGACTTCCCTTTACTGGAATATTTCAGGAATGACGTTGTTGGATGACACGATAATGATAACAAGCCGAAGTGCGGGATTGTGTGCAGGGTATGAGCTTTCTGGACAACGGAAATGGACAATAACTGAAAAATTGAACGGTCCTTTCGATTTAGATTTATATCGATCTGACAATGGGGAACAATTATTATTCATTACAGACCCTGGCAAAACAGGTGAATTATGATTAAAAGCTGTATATATATCATTAAATCTGTTTGCTACTGTTTACGTCATTTGAAAGCTATTTTAGACAAAATCCAAATTTACTTTAGTTTTCAAATAGACTTACGTTTGTTTGGGTTTTTTTTAAAAGTCGTAATAGTTTATTTTAAAAAATTAATTGGTTTTAGTTAAATTGCAAGATATAACGTCAATGCTACCATTAGCAAAGTTGCCTCACATTTTCTTTTTATCTTTTCTACATATTGTTCTTTTTAGATGTACCATTAAGACCTTTCAAAGTATTGAAATTTAAAGACAATTTGATAATTAGGTCTTTCCACCTTTCAGGTGAAAGACCTTTTGTATTTCTTATGTTTTTAATTTTTTTTTTCTTCTCTTTTTTTCCAGGGACAGCTTTTTTATTTCTAGAGATATTGAAACAAAATTATTCTTTATTTTATTGACCATTAAAAGTTATGTAAACAAATGACCCTTTGCTTGATAAGTCCCAGAACTTACAAAGTTATTGCCCTTGTGTACGAAAAGCTTGTTATCGCTACTCCTCTAAAACCATAAGAGATAGAGAATTGGAACTTTTACCAATGTCTTCAGTACACTTAGAGGGTTCTTTAATCTATTCATACCGAAAGGATCTGAGGCCCCCTTCTAGCAGTTATTGCCCCTGAAAGTATTGAAATTTCGATAAAATCACTTCCAACTTTTTTACTATCTATCATAGAGACTTCGGACCACTTGGGGTGGGAGCGTCTACCTTGGCCTAAAAAAAATTACATAAAGGTCAAAGGTCAAGGCCAAACAAAAAAAATTGCAATCTTAATCTTTTGACAATTTTTTTATGAAATAACGCAGAGAAAATATTTCATTATTTTAATTGAAACAAAAAAATATTCTAAACATAAAAAATAATGAGGTGGAAAGACTTCCAATTGATCGAGAACAATTAGTCTACTAATTTTCTATACGTTTATGTTAATAATGAACTAACTTACGTGTGGCCATGGTTTGTATTTTTATTTTGTTTATTTTGGGGTAGATGATTCCAAAAGCACAGTGATGGTTTACTTGCGGAAGAAGAACGAAAGATACACACATTTATCTCGGTTTACGAATGAGTGTGTACAACCTCGAGGTGTGTGTGCGTATGCTGGAAGAGTGTACATATGTGAACCCCAAAGTCATAGAGTGACAGAGTATCAGATATGTAAAGACTTTAAAGGGAAAATAGTCAAAACATACAACGAACAAAATGTTCTCAAAGAACCCATGTATGTATCAGCTCAAGTTCTAAGCGACAAGATATTTCTGATAATCTCAGACAAAGAGATGGGTTTGAAGCGACTGGAAAAGGGAGGCAGTGGTTCAATCAGTCCAGGTTGGGCAGTCAGCAACGAAAAATCTTTTTCACCATCAAAATGTTCCATTACCAAACAGGAAGGAAGTCGAGAAGTCTTTGTCGGTAATACCACTGGACGAAAGATCCACCTTATAAATTTTGAACCCAGACAAATAAGCCACAAAGAATACAGTTTTGAGGATGTAAGCAAGCCTGTGGCTGTCTCTGTTGATAAACAAGGTCGGATTGTAGTGGCTTGTATGGACGGGGCTGTCTTGCTATATGAAGTTAAAGAAGCTGTAGAAATGAAAAGACTTCCAAATTCAAATTCTAATAAGGAAGAAAGTAATTATGATCTGTAACGAACAATAGATTCACTTTACTTGCTATATATTTAATATGCTTGGCATTTTTCTATAAAATATGAAGATTCAATAGACTAACACAACAAAAATCATTATCTCAAAGGAGGAACACAAAGACATACAAAATATTAAATGAAAGCCGATATCGGACTCTTTTTTGTGATATCATGTTTCAAAAAGATTCTTTATGATCCATTAAATAAAATTTTGTTATGCCGATGAAACTTATGAAGAAAAAAATGAAAATTGACTTTGAATGATCAATTCACTGAACCAAGAATCAAACAATCTGGTTTAGTCATACCATACCTCCTGGGAGAAACCATATTGAGGGGGAAGTTAACATTTTAAAAAAGATAAAATCATATATTATATATTAATCATGTATGAATTTGAAATAAAAGCAACCTATAATTGTTTGGAAATTAAATATAACAAAATTATTTGGGGACACATAGAGGTTATAAAGAGGGTTTACTTTTTAACCTAAATATGTATTACTTTGTTTTAAATATCTTCAGAAAATTTAAGTTTCGAATTGTAAAATAAAATTCATGTAAGATATTTTAGAAAAAGTTTGTTTTAATTCACAAATGTGTAAATCGTAAAAAGAGACAAATGTCAAAGGACACGTAACAATAAGCGTCAAATTATATACATGTATGTTATAAAAAGTGCAAAACAATGTCAAGAAGAATGATAGTGCCAACACGTATCATAGCTAATGATTATCTGAATAGAAACAAGGCAGTAACACGGCGTAACATAAGAATAAAAAATTATATTTGTTTTCAATTTTAATATTCATGGTTCGTGATAAAAATAGTCTTTAAAGACTTGCTTTGTTACCAGCCGCAAGAAGGCGATCGGTTATATGAAAGTAAAAAGTAGCTTTGCGTTTCTGCGGAGCTATTATGAACGTCTAGTTCAACCAGACGTTTTGTCTACGCAATGCAGCTTTGCTCTTGAGAGAGCGAGTGGTTGACGAGACAATTTATAAAAACAAGTTTAGCTTTTTAAAAAAGCTTACCGTCTTTAGAGCAAACTCTAAACAGCAATAAGTTATCAAAGAAAATTTAATTCTTTTTTCATATAAATGTCGCCTTCCTCTACATGCAATGGCGTGTGGATTTTTTTTTATTTGTGCCTTAGCGTTCGTGCCTAAAATTGAGAAATGCGTACCACGTGCTTGTTAGTTGAGATCGACTATATTAGGGAAAAAGAGATTTTAGGAAGAGTCGTATTATTTAAATAAAATCAAAGTTAATACCACAGCATTCTGCATCTTGTTTTTAATTACTGTTATTAGTTTTACCGTATCTAATATGCAAACTTGTTTTCTGATATTAGACATACCGTACCAAATTTTCACATTTTTGTATTTGCATAAACAATACAAAAAGAAAAGAACAAAAAATTTCAATAGATATTATAGAATTTTGCTTTTAACTAGTTGTACTGAAAAATTAAAGCCTGAATTTCATTCATAGCAATTTTTATTGTTTTTTCGTTTTCGCACCTTTTATGATTTGAAATGTACGAAAATTGTTAAGTCGTACGTAAAAAAGATCATCAGAAAATTATCGAACAGTTTTTCAACCAATGACTAAATGTAAATTTTCACATCATGTATTTTCTACCAATCACAAAGAAGAGGAAGTACACAACCCGGAGACTGTAAATTATTTCAACTCTTTATACCGTCATCCAAGGAAGACGGTAATGAAATTTTTTATAAATAATAAAAGTAAACTGTGAAATAAAAGGCATTGTGTATAATCGTTTTCAAAAAATGATAAGCTAGTGAACACACCTTTGTCCATAACTCTGTGATTTTTCATGTCCTGCAAAAATTCGATCTTTTCTGTTTCAAATATTTTTTTTAGAAAAACAAATGTTTTGCGGCCGTTCTTTTGACGCTTGCTTAATACAAGCGGGAGGACAGTAGAAACTTTACATTAAAAATGACTTTGTTTAAACGATCTGTGTATTATGATCATTTCTTTCCATCTTACAGTTTGATTGTCTTGTTTTTTTTTTGGGGGGGGGGGGGTTTCTTTTCTTTTTGGGTTTATGTTTTGTTCTGTTACTTTTTAAGAATCACAATAAACGTAATCAGTCTTGATAAAACCTTTTATTTAGCAAAGAAGATATTTCTTTTAGAAATATAACAAACACAACTACGAAATAACAAATCGACATGAATGTTTCATTCAAAACTTTAAAACTACATGTATATCAGAAACTGTATAAAAGTAGCTTCAAATCATATTTATGTAATGAAAATAAATTATATTAAAATGCAAAGATGATGATGAGGAGGAGGAGGATGGCGGTGATGGCGGTGATGTTGGTTTAGTAAAGTACGATGTATTTGATCACATGACGACACAACACCTCCGCTTCTCTTTAGTCTCTGTATTTCCTATGTCCATGGAATCCACAACACTGGGCAAATTAAATCCACCTGTATCATCTTTTAGTCCCTTCTGTGAAACCGTCGAGTAAATTTCTGGAAGTAAAATGACAGTTATCAGAGCAGTACACATTACATGCAAATAACGCAATATCCTTCGATTCACCAACGCTTGTCATATTCTATGTTGCGAACGCTATAAGCTATTCATATAGAGCTTCAACAATAAAATGTTTCCCTTTATTTTTTTTACTCTGGTCAATAATAAACAGTATATAGTAGTATAACTGTATAACCATAAGTCACTCTCTACCTTATCATTGTACCACCAAATAGTATACAGAAATATGGTTTTATTAGTAGAATAAATTGCATGTAATGTAAGGTGCATGTAAAGTATTCTTAAAACATATATTAATGACAAATAACGTTTTTGAGACTGGGAGTGATATTAAGGTAATGTGCATTTGATTTTATGATGATGTTTCTAGTTAATCAGTTTTTTTTTAATATATGTAATCTAACACTCACCTTTTAGAATACTCTGAAATGCAAGGTCAACGTGGGTACAGTCCAGTGCTGATGTCTCGATAAACGACATGTTGTTTTTCTCTACAAAATAAATAAAACATAAAATTAAGATATCTGATTAATACGGAATGTTACATCTTTGAATTCTACACAAATAAATTCAATCTCGATACACATAAACAATGATATATACATGTACCTATAATTTACCTGCGTAACTCCGGGCTTCATGTGATGACACTGCTCGCAAGTGACGTAGATCGGTTTTATTTCCGACTAACATCAAAATAACGTCATCGTCCGTAAAGTTACGTGCCTCTTTCAACCATTTATCTATGTTGTCGAAAGTTGGTCGTTTTGCAATATCATAGACGAAGACCACACCCACAGCTTTTCTGTAATATCTGCAAGAGTTATAGATGCATAGTATAATTTATTGCACAAAAGTAAAGTTAAGATCTAGTAAATGATTCCAGAGGGTCCTTTTGGTGCTAAAACCATTACAACGTCATAATTGATTCGAATAGTCTTTTTCCTGTACTTTACGGCTTTAAAGGAATTGTATAGAAAATAAAACAGTTTCTTGACATTCTATATCAAATCGTGAGAAAAGTACCTATATTCAATTTGACATCATTTTAAAGGGGAGGTCAAGAGTTTGATTAATGCCGTTTTTGGTGAGACTGTAGGAATTCTAAAGATATTTTATAGTCAAAAATGGACAAAACTCCGAGATTTGTTACTTATTTTCTTCATATATCATAGAAAATGACAGTTAAAACGCGATTTTTCATTGTGTTTACCAAATATTTAAGCCCAGGTACACCCTATGAAACAAAGCTATTGTTATGAAGCATCACTGAAATAATTTCTTTCTTGAATTTTCCTAAACCTGTAGGCTCCTTTCATTTACTAGATCTTGACCTTACCAAAAATTTAAATAAGCACTATTTGATAAAAATAATATGCGTCCGGTTCAGTGGCTCCTTCATACATGTACAATGTTTGGTTAGTTTCATAAGACATTGTTTAATTATAGTAAGACTTACGCACGGAGTGAGACTTACGAATTCTTTGGTATAAGACTTACGAATTTTTTAAATTCGCATGCATTGTTTGACGAGTTTTAGGAATTGCTAGATGAGACTTATTGTTTGATGAGACTTACGCATTAGTGATAGCTCTGTACCGGTCCTGACCAGCCGTATCCCAGATCTGGGCCTTTAATGTCTTCCCGTCTATATGAACGCTTCTGTAATAGAAGGAAAATAATATAGTGCTTAAAGTTGAATTTCGGACCTCGTTTGTTGTAAAGAACAAAGACGCCACTTAAATCACACCGATCTGACCATCTGAGAATCAGGACAACAATGGCGTGAAAATGTATATACATGTAATTGGGTTCTTTGTATTCTGTGAGCCTATTGCGTCACTTTTCTTTCCGTATCTTATCCTTTCATGTGTACATTAACTACGTCACTTGACCTTGACCCAAGCCAGAAAACGAACCAGCATCAGAATCGGCATCTTCCACAGCAAAAAAAGATGATCAGTTGTTAATTTTATTTCTTCATAGTATTTAGATTTACCTGGTTGCAAATTCCACCCCAATTGTACTTCTGCTCTCCAAGCTAAACTCATTCCGGGTGAACCTGGACAGAAGATTAGTTTTTCCTACACCGCTGTCCCCAGTCAAAACAACTGCATAATAAAAAAAAATAACAAAATTAATCAAATTTATTAACTAATCAATACCTATTTCAGATAGAATTAATCGATTCGCCATCATGTCCTTTCTGTAAAGCAGACCATGAAACAATTGATCATTATTTTTAATGTTAATTAGTAAAATAATTATGGTGTGAAATTGAAGAATAATTCTAATGAATTTGATATCTGTATACTTTAGACAGAAAGATTTGTAATAATTGAAAGTCTTGTTGCATGTATAATTAAACTGCACAATTTTATAATGCTGGTTTTAAAAACCAATATATTTTTGCAACCAAATATAATAATAATCCATATCTGAATTTCAATGTGATACAGGAATTCAATAAAATGAGAATTTTATTTGCAATAATGAAATACTTAGCCAATCTTACATAAATTTAATATTATTATAATACATGCAATATCAAATTATTCAAAAATAGTAAAAAATTAAAGAATAAAAACAAAAAGATGCATATATTGAAAAGCAATACAAGTATTATAAAAGAATTGCATTTAAAAAAGAAAAAAATAAACAAATGGAAAACAATTATCTTAAAATTTCAATTTCAATTCATTTTAAGAGTTTCTAAGTTACACATTTTTTTGACATTGGAAACATTTTAAAATATAGCTATAAAAGTTTTTATCGCATTGTATTTACACTGGACACGCGAATAAAAAATATTTTTCCTCTTCAATTAAACATAACCTACCTTTTGCCAGATAATCGTATTCGTCTTCCGAATAGTTTGGAGGATTTGAGAGGTTTTTACAGTGATCACAAGTTTTATGAGTGCACTTTGAAGTTTTCATCGCTTAATTGTACGTACACTCCGAATGTGATGCAATGTATTTGTATATATACCGGTGTATATAATTGACGAACAGATTTATCTAGCTCACTGAATGAAATACTGCTGCATTGATGGTTTAGGAACCGAATAAGTTGTTCTATGCGTGAAGAAACCTTATGTAGGTAAAACAGCATGAGTCAATAGTAGAACTATTTAAAAACATGACCAATATTACAGCCTGGCAGTGTTCACGTTTAAAACCCAATGTTTACAAACAATGACTCATGTAGTCAGGTCTATTTATAAATTTTATAACCAAATAATAAGTCCCTGATATATTCATACCTATTCACTTTGTGTCTAATAATGGGGATATTCTGAAATAAGGTAAATAAAGGAAAAAATACTGGAATATCGTATACTGTTATTTACCACTAATTATAACACTAAATTCGCAAAGCATGCCTATCCCTATATGAAAGGATGCACGTGGAAAAACGCATCACCAAACTTCCCGATGAATGTGTTTATTCTTCTTTTCGTGCAATTAATCAAGCGTTTGATGGTTAAAACAAAGACCTGTATGCTTAATACATGACGTTTTTACTAACGGTGTTCAAATATTAGACGCCTATGGTAATAATTAAAGGAGAAAACTTAAGGGATGGTCCATGCTGAAACATTTATAGCTAGTTCAATGTACAAACGAGTAAATGGCAGTGTTGAATGTCCGCAGTGATTAATAAAATTATATGTATACCACGATTAAGTTACATTGGACCGGTATTTACGTTAAATATAACAGAAAACATGAATTTCCCGCAAATAAATGTGTTTAAAGTATAAAAGTGGTATTAAAATATGTTAAAGATATTATATCATGTAGGATAAAAACATATAAAGTGACACTGCTTATTTTGTTGGCATGCATGTGTGGCATGTGTGGCTTCTTTACTGTTTTACGTCGCACAATTAAGTGTAATCTCAAATAGATTGGATGTTAACATTTTTCTTAAAC
The DNA here is from genome assembly GCA_016163765.1 of Magallana hongkongensis. Lineage (NCBI taxonomy): Eukaryota > Metazoa > Mollusca > Bivalvia > Ostreida > Ostreidae > Magallana > Magallana hongkongensis. The sequence goes on from WFKH01011801.1 coordinate 4,151,176, forward strand.
GTATTTAATAAACAAAGAAAGTGCATGTGCAGTAAATTTAAATTGTTTTCAATTCAATAAGAAATACGTTATAAAATGGTCACATATCATGCGCGGATCGGATCGGGGGGGGGGGGGGGGGGGGGGGGGG
>WFKH01011801.1:4151405-4161659 GCA_016163765.1 Magallana hongkongensis
CCCCCCCCCCCCTCCCCTGGAAAAATTTTCTGGATCCGCGCATGCATATTATATTATATAGTACATAAATATAAATAAATAGTTTAATAAAAGGAAGGTTATGAACATACATACCCGGTATCAAAACACTGTGAAAAACTATTTTAAAAACTTTAGTTATTATAAAATGATAACTATAATATATTTGACGCTTCCTTTTACAGAGAATGATATTAACACGAGAAAAAAAATGGAAAAGGAAAATCGACATTTTTTTTCAAAATCACACTTTAAGACATATCTAATTGTAAAGGCATTAAATATGATTTTTTTTCCCCAAATAACACAATTCTTTGACATTGCTAAAACTTAATAAACAAGTTTAAGTGTTAACATGTACTTATAATACGTTTAAATTTTTGTATCGTTTTTATCGATCGTAATGTCACATCACTGGATACGCAAGTGTAAAATATATATTTTTTTTATCTTCAATTCTTTTCCCAGAGAGTTGTATCCTTCTTCAGAATACTTCAGAAGATATGAAAGGTTTTTACAGTGATACAAGTTTTAGTAATACATTCTGAAGTTTTCGTCGTACTAATGCAATGTATTTGTACTCGTATATACAGGTTTACATTATTCACATTTGCTCATTGGAAAAATATCGATGCATTGATAGTTTAGAAAAACTTGAAGAATCCTGACCTAAAGCAGACTGAATGAATCAATCAGAATTCATCTTCGCAAGCCAATGGTGTAGAGGAGCAGAGTGAATCGTAAACCCTTGTCTAGCGAAGATGGGAACTATTTAAAACATGATTGTCAATGTATTACAGTATGGCTGTGTTCATGCATGTTCAAACTTGAAAGTTAATGTTTACTAACACTGACTCAGGTCGTCAGGTCTATCTATAGATTTGTTAACCATATCATAAATCCCTGATATATTCATATTACCCATTTAGTGTTTGATAATGACACGAGGATAAATAAAGGGGGATAATACTGGAATTTAGTATGATAATAAAAACCACTTATCATAACACTAAATTCGCTAGGTATGCAAGAAGATTCGCTTCCCGCGTTTTTGGGTTTTTTTTGTTATTTTTTAATTTTTTTTTTATATCCCCCTTCCTATCTATTTGACCCATGAGGCGGAAGCACTAAGAAACTTTTACATTTTTTATTATTGTTGCTTCTATATAAATTTTACAAATTATTACCTTCATATCATTTTTACAGATTACAGAAGGACAGACTGACGAACGCTGGACAAAATGTGATCAGAAAAGCTCACTTGTGCTTTTAACTCTGGTAAGCTAAAATATGTGAATAATAAACTTCTTATGTCCATAACTTTTTTTGGGAAAATTATATAGAAAAAAAGGTTTTATCTACAAGTGTAAATAGAAGATTGTTTCTCATATGAAAACTCAATTAACGTTTAACATTAAGGCCAATTTAGACGCAAAGTGAACCTTCTACTTTTATCATATGCTAACCCCTAGATAGAGAGTGTCACTTTCGGCAAAGGGTCCAATTTAAACTCTTGAAAATAGTAATAAAACTGATCTTTTGAAAAATGATGGCGAAATAAGTGAGATTAACTTTTATAAATCTTTAAACATGTACTGAAGCTAGTGTAAAGACTTTGACCCCCCTCCCCTTAGATCTGCGCATATCCAGATCCAGATAATTTTTCCAGCTAGGGCGGGGGAGGGGGGAGGGTCCGAGGTATATTTTCGGAAATATTTTGGCTATGTAAAAAAGAAATTCGAATTTTCCAGGAGAGGGGAGGGGGGGGGGGGGGGGGGCCCCCCCCCCCCCCCCCCCCTCTCCTGGAAAATTCGAATTTCTTCCCCCCTTTCTAAATCCGCCAATAATATATATGCGGGTTGCTCGTATATTAAAGAGATTTTTTTCACATTTATTATATATATGAGATTTTTATCTATTTCGTTTGTGATACTAGAGATATTCGCAAATAAGGTCAATTATAAGTAAAAAAATCCCAAAAACTATTGGATTATTGCAATAAATATAGTATAATATGTATATACTATTTCAGGCCAATAATCATAGTTCACTAAATTCCCAAAGGATGCAGCGATGATCTGACTAAAATGTGCATTTTGTTGAATTTACTGATCATCAGACGGCCAAAGTTTTGGTTTTCTTTTTGTTTGCTTTTATTTAACGTTCAATAAATCAAACTGTAGGATGGTTAATACAAAGTAATTTCCTGAATGTTTCAAACATGACGCAACTACTCACAGATTTCATAATGAAATCGAGACGTTAATAAGTCTATGATTGAGATGAGCAGGGAATGGGCAACGGTTTTCTCGTAAACTTTATTATTTTTCCAAATACAAACCATTCCTTAAGATCTCAAAAGTGATTTTTCAGGATATAGAACTTGGAAAAAAAGTTTTGTAAATTTTCATGAAATTGACGAAAAGATGACCATAAATCCAGGAAAGTTGTCTGTTAAAGTATTTAATCTATAGTTTATTGAATTATAATGTAATGCACATAAAAATTCAATGCATAAAATATCAAACTTAAAAGTTAGGCGATCCCCGGGGGCGCCTGTAAAGTGCGAAACGAAATCGAAACGAAACGAAACGAAACCGAACGAAACGAAACAAAACCAATCGAAACGAAACCAAACGAAACGAAACCAAACGAAACGAAACCAAAAATCGAAACGAAACGAAATTAAACGTAACTAAAAATCAATTATGACTACATAAAGGTGAAAATAAATTGAAATAAATTTTTTAACCATAAATACATGTATAACAACCTGTATGTGTCAAATTGCCGTTGTAAATTCTTAAGCCGATTACCCGTAATTTGTATAAAAAAAAAAAAAACATAATAAATTAAAAAAAACTGATTTACATTCTAATATCTTTTATGCTTCTAATTGGTTTCATTAGAGAGAGAGAGAGAGACAAGAGCCAGACAGAGAAATGTACTTTTATGTTTTTATGTTCATGTGGCTACATGTACATGTACCTGTATGATATGCCTTACGAACTTATCCGCGACATATCAAAGTATATACGCACTCAAGTTTGGAGAGAGAGAGAGAGAGAGAGAGAGAGAGAGAGAGAGAGAGAGAGGATGATTATACTGTAAAGGTATTAAAGAACTGGTTTTAGTCCTTTGGCTGTGTATTCTATTTAGCGTTTTTGGCGGAAAACGGGGTCCGCAAAATAAAGTACATCGCCAAATGTAAAATATATAAGTGGATAAAAAGGTACATTCAGAAATGCGCTTAATCAAATTCATGCTAACTAGTTGAAAAATCATATTCCGCCGAATATCGTACATGTTAAATATAGTACGTTTACAGTATTTACGGAGACATTCCAACCACACGATTTTTTATATTGATATAAAATATTTTAAAAATGAATCAAATACAATGTGCATGCGTGTGAAATGGAGAGAAAGAGGGGATTATGTTTAATTTAAGGTAATACACAGGTAAAAAAACCTCTTTATAATGCAAGTTAATTTTATCAAAATACGACGTCCAAATTCATGCTATACATATTAAAACAATTCTTATTATATGTTAGAAACTGGTAACCAACCAGTATGCTCTTAATCACATTGTATTCGATCGTTTCATTTTTACAGTATTTCATATCGATAGAAAGAAAAAGAAAATTGTGGTTAGAATGTCTCCGTAAGTATAATCATCATCATCTCTCTCTCTCTCTCTCTCTCTCTCTCTCTCTAAACGTCTGAATATCCTTTAATGAAACCAATTAGAAACATAAAAAAGGTATATGAATGTACATCAGTTATTTACATAATTATATAATTTTTGCAAATACCGGATAATCGGCGTGAAAATTTACAGCGGCAATCTGAAACATATAGGTAGTTATATTTATGGTTCAAAATTTTTATTTCAATGAATTTATTTTCATTTTTATGTAGTCAAAATTGATATAAGTTTTGTTTAAGTTCCGTTTCGTTTCGATTTTTGGTTTCGTTTCGTTTGGTTTCGTTTCGATTGGTTTCGTCTCGTTTCGTTCGGTTTCATTTCGTTTCGATTTCGTTTCGCACTTTACAGGCGCCCGATCCCCGGGGAATTGAGCAAACGGCGTGACCGTCAAGGGCGAACGCGTAACAAGATACCACGATTTAGTTACATTGACAATGATTTTTTATGTTTTCAACAGAACCTTGAAATGAAAGTATGTCAGACAAGTAAAAAAATAATGAGCCATTAGCGCATTTGGCTGCCATTTACACCTACTGTGCGAGACTTTTTCAAAGGTTCACCTTTAACCAAAAAAAAAAATATATAAAAATTGTTTTATATGCTATTGCTTCACTTAATTTCATATATTGTTTTCATTTATGTTTCTTACTGAAAATAATTAAATAAAATATTTCAGTTTAAATACCGTATTTTCCAAAACAATTTTGTACATTGCCTCATATATTGAACAAATGCGGAAATCGTTGCTTATTAACGCAAATATGTTTTTTTTTTTTTTTTATTCTGAAGTCGAAATTAAAAGAAAAAAAAGTGTGGATTATGACATTTTCTAATTGCATCAATTTACAGAATTCTGCATTTAAATATTTCATGAGTACATGACACCATTGTTCAACATTATTCCGAGAACAATTGTTAAAGCTTTACATTTTGTTTGACATCCGTTTCAAAAATATTACTTTTCCTTTAAACATTAAAGATACAGCGCTATACATGTTCAGCAACCTCTCTGGCGTGACGGTTGTGAAGACAAAACTGGCAACACCATTAAGATGTGGATTCAGTTAAACGGTATCAAAAAATTATTAATATTTTGGTACGGCTTCAGATCAATATATGTACCTCAGAGAGAGGGGCTACAATTATTAAAGAAAGCAAAATAATTTATCATTTTAAAAAAATGAAGAAATAATGAAAACAACATCAATTGCAAAATATTGCATTTTAATAATATTGTAGAAAAGTTATAACTTACTTTAATACAACCATTCAAATTTTAAAAAACAAAACCAAAATTTGTTGATCAGATCATTATGTAGGCAAGTAGATTTGATAAAGTACAAATTGAACTTAATTTTAGTTGTTTTTCTTTTTCTATTCAGATGTCACATATCAAAGACCCTTTATATCATACATATACAGTAGTTTATGTACACTGTATTACTCTGTACCTGTACAGTGGCTTTGTCACAGTCCAGCAACAAACCCTGCACACATATTGTCTGTACACAATACATGTTGTTCAATGCATTTAATTTCAATGCAGTACAATTTTAAATAAATCAGACCTGCAAGTTACAATAAAAAAAATTCTTAAACAAGTTAGTTAAAACAACAAAATAAAATGTAGACATATTGTAAAATATATAGTACATGTATAGTGAAGTCATGTATCTGTCTTTACAAACCTACAAAAACCCTAGAAGAGTTTTGGGTTACTTCCCCTAATAAAACTATTGTACATGTACATGTATGTAGAGACACAGAGACAGAAAATAGAGACACCCATACCTGGTGTACATCAAGTTCTACCTAAGGTATACCCAACTGTTGTCATGGACACTGATTACTGTTACTCCAGATTAATAGGACACAATCATACATGGTATCCAACACTTCAAAACATTCACATTCTGGTTATTGATTTATGTACAAACACATGTCATTTACAGGGTAGATAAAAAATAATGTCTCTTTAATTTAAAAAAGATACAAAACCAGTCAACAAAAAACCTGCAAGAATTACAATAAAAAATACTAAAACTAGATGATAAAACTTTTTGATAAGTAGCTAGATGCATCTGGCTTGATCGATGGGCATTCTTTGACAATAAGAGATTCAGTACTGTGTGTGAGATTCTAATAGTAGTCGGATATGTATGGCCGGAGATCCTGATTGTCCCAGTAGGGGCGACAGTAACTCTTGACTGTACTGTTCATACTGTAGTTATCGGGAGAGCTGCCATCCCTGCAACTAGTAAAATGTGCGAGTATTACAAAGAATATCTCAACAACTACATTTTACAAACATGAATACTATCAAAAGGATTAAAGGTTTTATGAAAAACAGTAGATCTTATGATTTCTTTATATTTGAACCTCCAAACAAAACTAATAGATATGAACTGATTTAATCATTAAGTAAAACTTAGACATCAAAACTGATTTAACTTTATTTGAGAATTCAGTTGGAGCATAAGATGTGTATACATAGTATATATAAAATTCAAGTACAAATATCTACATTAAATACAGATTTGTATAAAATCTACATCAGAACTAGCTGTTATGAATAATTCATATAAGCAGTATCATAATACATGTATATAAAAAACTGATTACAATATTCATTACAAAACGTCTAGTTAATCCATCCACAAATAACTTGTTAAAAGGGTATGTGCCTGGTCTAATTTCTGATTAATAAATGCTGTGACAAAAATAACAATGGTTTGATGTCAGAACATAAGGAGAATTCTAATCTTAACTGGTATCCCATCAATCTTTGACCCCTGGTCTCTTTAAGCCAGAACAATAATTCACAATAAAACTGAAAACCTTCACATCTAACAGACAGTCTGGGGTTTTGACACCCTTCCACTGGGAAATTATCACATTTACATGTATTAAGCAGCACTTAGTGGTATAGATATTCACAAACATTCCAACACTAAGGATACTGAAGTCCTATCCTTGGCATGCACTTAGGAAGTTGTGAATTCAAAAGGGAAAACACATTCAAAAAATCTCATAGATAAACTAATATGTATCAACACTAGAATCTCAAATCACTATATGTTCTACATAATACAGGTGTATGAGTGTCCCCTTGTGGTCCCCCCAATGAGAGAGTGTAAAGTTCATCTCTTTCATAATTTTGAAGTCAAATTGAAAAGAATATTGAAGACTCTTAAAATTGTGCAATATACTGTAAAACGAGAAAATTTGGCGCATACGTATTTTAGCGCAAATGCAAGTGCCAATACATTGGCGCAAATAAATTTTAGCGCACGCACCTTTTAATTAAAAAGGTTGAATAAAATATGTTCTTGTTTGATCAACTGTTACACTCAAATTTAATAATGTGTGTCACTCAAGCACGTAAACACAACGATTTTGATTTCTAACTTGCATACATGTTAAACTGCTGTCAAGAACAATATACACTTAGTTTTGTCCAAAACGTCAGTGGATAGATATAAAACTTCATTTATTGCCGATGATGTGAAAGTTTTTGTTGGTAAACAAGTTTGAGTTATCGGACTTTCAATGTTATGTAGCGACTGAGATAACACTAGAAGAGTTTCGAAACTTAAGTGAGGAAAATCGAATGTAAGTTTCCAATGAGCAAATCTTTTCACTGTAGTTTTACATCAAAACAACACAAACGGAAGTATCGTCTAATTATTTTAAATCTGCTAATCAGAAATTAATCAATGATGGATTGTCATCGTGGACGATTGACACGCTTGATCACATTTTCACCTCGAGGCACTAAATGGAAGTGACACGGGGAGAAGCCCAGTTTTGAAGGTGCTAATGATAGATAAAAATAAGCAATAAAATTCTATTAATTAATTTTATGTTTTGGCAGAGCTTACTCGATTTCCAATGATGTGTACCTTCGTAATTGTGTAGTGTAAACAAACAGAATTGACCGTTCATCATTACATGTACGTAAGCACACACTTTTAGGATAAGGAGGACTGAAGTTATTGTTTTGTAACTTGAAGATATTTAATACATATAGAAACTTATTGGCGCACTACTAATTTTAGCGCTCAAGAGCAGTTGCGCCAAAGGCGCTAAAATTTGTAGTGCGCCATATTTTCTCGTTTTACAGTATCATTTTTCAAATTTCAAAATATTAATTTGGAGAATGGTGGTTAAGTAATAGTGTCAACTAGAAAAATACATTCCAGAGAATTAAAATTTCTACTTGCCTTGATTAGCAAAATATAATATCAGAAAATCAAATCAGTCAATGTACAACTAGCTCAATGTAATGGCTCACAATGTTTCATTCTCGTGTGCAGAATTTTAACAAATATTAAGTAGCATGACCGAAAAGGTGAGATTAGATGTGATAAACCCAAACCAAGTCTGATAGATGATGGATTAATTATACCACTTGCCTAGGGGTGCCTATTGAATCTGTTACTCTACAAGTTAGCATCTGTAACAGCCAGGAAATACATATATATCACATCAAGAAAAAGTAAGTTTTCCTCCAGATAATTTGAAAGTAATTCGTGACAAATTTTGATAAATAAATTGAATACAATTTATTACAGCAAATACATTTCTAATAGTTATTACCGGTAGATGGCAGAAATGCATGCTTCTCCAATGATAACTAGAACTGTCCTAATGGGACTAATACCCCCGCAAGGCTAATTTCAAATGGGACAAATAATTGAATAATAAAGGTTTGCAACACATATAAATAAAAAAAATTCTAGAATTGTAAAAAAAAAAAAAAATAGTTAACAAAGAAAAATTAATTAAAATCAAAATTGTCAGAACTTCACTGTAAATGCATATGTATAACAATAACACATTTACAAATTTATGTATCTGATGAATTTTTTCTTAAATTGTTTTAAAGAAAAACCAACAAAGTGACAATAACCCCTCCCTTTGCAGTAAATGAAAATAGCCAAGCCATGCTCTTCTGTTGATAAAACTTTGAATATTATCTTTCTGATAAGAGTCTTGACAGCTGCAATTAGTCGTTTCAAATTTTCCCTCACTTTCTCCTATGGTACAATGCAACTCCATATCAGAAAATTGATCCCATGGGACTATGATTTTCTTTGATGAGCTTGTTAAATTTAATAAACTCCCAAAACATTACCATAATTACCATACTATGTAAAATATGTAAAAAAGAAAATTTAATATTACAAACAATTTTAAAACTGCCAAAACACTACAGTCATATCAGTAATTTTGAATTTCATTTAAATTAATGCCCTATAGGGTCACTTCATCAATTTACTTGACTAATAGATTTAAACAACTTCTAAAATTAGTTAACTTCTTTATTAATAATGATATTGTTTATTTCCTTATAATGATAGAAACTTTTGGTTTACATGAAACAGTTTTAAAATAGCCCCAAAACCACCGCCCATTTTACAGATTATCAATTTTCCCTAAACACATGCTCCATTCTAAACCATGGCTCAGATAATGGCCCCCTTGGGACAAATGAATTCAGCCACACTTGTCTTTGATGTTCTTATTAGCTCCTAAGAATTTATCATTGACAAACAAAAATTTGCATTGTCAGTTGATAGAATACTTATAAAAAAATAAATTTAGTTAAGAAATAAAGACAAAAAACCTCCATCTGGATGTTTTTATATAAATATATTTTAGAGTGTTTTAATACTATTCATTGATTAATAAAATCTGTAAGGATTACCTCCCTTACTTTTTAATGTCAGTGTACAATATATAGAATAAGGAAAATGAAAACTGTCATAAAATCATTAAATCTTGTTTGATCTTAAAAAAAATTGCAGGTGCACATCTTCAGATGGTGTTTAACATATGTACAAATTTTCAGACTGTTCAATGCAGTAGTAAAAAATTCTATAGGGGGACAAAGTTGCGTCTACAGACAGACGGACAGGATGAAACCAATATACCCCCTAAACTTCGTTTGCGGGGGGTATAATTATTGATTAATTCTGCATAAATCCTTCAAGTTTATACAATAATTATGTGATATGATGCCATTCACAAACTTACCCAAATGAGTTAGTCGCCTTGTTGAGCTGATATTGCTCAGGGTCGGGTACATAGTCCGAGTCCATGGCAGAATGAGAGGGTTCATGGGGGCTACAGATGTCTATCTGAGAGTTTGAGTATGTCTCATCATTCAGGTCCATGATCATGTCTCCCTGTTATAAATGTCCAAGATATTACATGGCAATCAGCAAATGAGAGAGAGAGAGAGAGAGAGAGAGAGAGAGAGAGAGATGATTATTGTTACAATATCTAAGATTCAATCAAAAAAACACATAAAATCTCAATCGATAACCTAACACTTCGACGAGACTGTGTGTAGCAAGCCAAGACATATTGCTATGACACTTGTGGGTGGTACAGGTGAGCTGGGTCTGGTTTACCTGAGGAGAGGGCTGCTGGTTGTGTGATATGAGTGTACAGATGAGCTAGGTCTGAATCACCTGAGGAGAGGGCTGCTGGTTGTGTGATATGACTGTACAGGTGAG
>WFKH01011801.1:4167570-4180563 GCA_016163765.1 Magallana hongkongensis
ATATACGAAAAATGACGTCACAATGAACTGGCAAGAAATGGTACTCGGCGAGAACTGGTCGCACGCCAGTAGAATTTTAAGATAAAAAAAAAATCTTTAAAGGCTTAAATACAGAGCAAAGAACAAAAACAGGAGTTGGCATTCTTTTACTTCGGCCAGCTGGTGCACTCGAACAAGATTTACAGAGATGTTAGTGATTTAATTGATATATTTCCAAATCGGTGTCTTTTAAAAAATAAAGTAAAAGAACAAAAGAAAAGAAGAATGTCTAACAAATTTATTGTTGGGAACATATTCCATAATTTGTCATGCATTCAACATACAAACACAGGAAGTTGAAGCGAGGTAGACAGACGTCAAGGAAAGAGTTGCATGCCTTCTCTCTTTTTATATGTCAGTCGAAAAAAGCGATGCGATTTTTTAAAATAGCTCATAAAGTCGAAAAGGTTTTATTTTCTTTACAAATAATATGCAAGTCTGAATGTTTTCATACTAGGAAGAAAGTGAGTGTCTGCCCCAGCTTTTTCAGAATTGAAAACTATTGTGAAAATCAAATAGGGGGCGGGGTGGTTCCGTCCTTAACTGCCTATGAGTAAGGAACAAAAACAGATTTCTTACGTATGTTTACAATGGTAAAATCTGACATCGTTTTTTCCATTTAGAAATCTCTCAGATTAGCAGCAGTAAATATTTACAGAATATATTCTTAAATTCATTTTAATAAGTTCAAAACGGTGCACAACTTTTTGTGTGCAATAAATATGCAGTTTTTTGTATGGATGAAACTGTAGCTCAATTGTCCTTCAACCCTCTCAGATATCATACATCATCTTGCACAGTTTTTGACGTTATCATCTGGGTACTTTAATGTCATTTGCAATGCGAAATCCCTATACACTTTTTATTTTCAGCTGCATTCTTCAACCTGATAAGCTACAGGGGGCTTTTTAAAGAGGAAATTTTGGAATTTTGTTATTTTAGAGAATAAATATTGTTTTTACCTAGAGATTTTTATGAATATCAAATTATTTTTTTTTAAATGTGCTGTATAAATATCTTGGAACAAAGTATAGATATGATAGTGTAGAAAATATACGTCATCTCTATTGGCAGGCTGTGCTTATAAATGAATATATACAAACTAACTTCAATATATGTACGGTAAATTTATTGACACATATACATTTGAGTGAATCCACTGGTCTATAAGCTTTTGTAGTACATGTAATCAAGTTTTACTAAGAAGAAATAATAATTATTGCTGAATTTAGATAATCGGGGATAATACGGAAATTATTCACTAAAATGCATATTGAAATGAATTTTCTTATGGTATTGATCAATACATGAAGAATAAAAAGTTTTTACATCTTAAACGTAATGTTATTACATTTTCATTTTAGATTTAGGTCGATGTTGGTGTGATGTCACTGGAAATGCATGCGACATTAATTGTTGTTGTGACACAGAGTGTGACCAGGCAGACATTACTTCCTTCGACAGGTGTAAAGAGTCACCTATCAGGTACATCAATTTGATATGTCTTTGAATTCTCCTTCAAAATAATTTGTGACCTTTTACTATGGTTGAATTATAAGAATGTTCAAACAAATAAAACCAGAGAGACATGAAAACAGTGTAGATATAAAAAGACACCTGCTAATTTTTTGTGTCTGCAGTGTGGACTCTCAGTACTGTGTACAGGAGGAGGTGATTCTGACAGAGAATTCAGTCTACACGTCACAAAAAACACAAGATGGATTGTTTTGTATATACAAAGACAACAGTAAGTACCCTTGCAGTGCTTTCTTTTCAATTGGAATGGAATCAGATTTGAACTTCAGAGTGTTGAAGATATTTCCAATTTCTTTCCTTATGACAATATTTGATTTGTAAATGCTAATTGTGTAAACATGTATCTATGAAAATTTAATCAAGCAGTTGATTTGTTAACAGATTTTTATCTTTGTATTGCAGACCAAGCCAGAAACTACTATTCTATCCCTGATATGATCAACTCATTGGACACATTCAATTTCTACAGAGACAGATATGCAGCCTATACTTATTCCCCAACAGTATCAGCTGACACAACATATGCACAGTTTTATAAGGTAAATCTGTTGGATTTATTGTAAATTTTTATTATATTTGTATAGTTGTACAAGTTAGTATATTATAAGTCAAAACTTTAATTGAATTATTGTGTCCTCAGAGTGATGTTGGTCAAATTTTTGTTTTTGATTTGTTCTTCTTAATCTTTTATAATTATCTGGAGCCATAGTCAGGGGTACAGGAATAGTTCTCTTCTATCTATATAAAAAAATTGTGATTTTGGATATTCACATGAAATATGTGAGATCATGCTCAATGTTTGAAATTTATTCTTCATGCTCCCACTGAATGTGTATCAACAATAAAATATGCTATATGTAAACTGTGATTGGATGTTAAAAACAGCATCCCTGAGTACTCTGACTATGCTTTTCTTCCACTGGTCAATACCTGAATGAGCTAAAGTCTCTGTAGCATTCTTCTTTTCTGTTTTTAATTCAATCATTATGACTTACCTGTCCCTGTTTTCGCTCACTGTCACTGGAATAGGGTGAGAAGGTGGTCAATACCTGAATGAGCTAAAGTCTCTGTAGCATTCTTCTTTTCTGTTTTTAATTCAATCATTTTGACTTACCTGTCCCTGTTTTCGCTCACTGTCACTGGAATAGGGTGAGAAGCCTGGTTTTTCTTTTAAATTCTTCCAACAACATGTATGCAGTATTCTATTCCTATCCCTGTACTACCACCGGTATCTATTTAGGTTGGTGATCCTGTGTTTGTGGTGTATGAGGACTTAACCACTGGGTACCTGACCATCCCACATGGAGAACCCAACTGTCGGAGCAACAACCCAGTCTGTAAGTCAATCAGAGTTAGGTGTTAGGTACAATCCAATTCAGTTATCTTTATAGCATGAAAGAGGATTAAAATTAATGTAAAAAATCAATTTCTAATACTGCAATCTTTATCGTCTTAGATGTATTATTATTGCAGTTGAAGTTTTAATATCCCATATGTTCTAATGGATACATTTTTATCAATATCATATAAGTTACATTTATTTGCAAAAACATACTTTAAATTAAATCATTTTCATTTAATATCTTTAAATTTTTGTCTTTCAAGATATTTTGGTAGAGTCCAATAGACATGCAATGTTGATATTTTTTCAGCATACTTGGTGGACCAAAGTTTTAAGTGTACGCGACAGATGAGGACGCTGGATGCAGACACCTGTGAGAATACCCCGTACCTGAACGCGTCGAGTTACCTGACAAGTGTTCGAATAGTGAAGGTATATAAAACATCTAACTCCACAGTCTTTTTTTTGTAAAACTTCAGATATAGGTTATCTTTTTTTTCTTTGAAAATACCCATGATCATAGACTCCTGTTAAATTGATCACTGGATCCATTTTTGACGTCTGTAATAGATGTAGTCCTTCCCTTTTGATTTCCACTATACTGTATAGCAACTATAATATTTTGGGAGTGATGTTCATGACATCGGTTCAAATATTAGTTGTCATGAAATACTGCAAGAAAACTTGATCTGCAAAAGAAAGTTGTTTCCCATGTACATGTAAGATGGTTCTAATGTAGTTTTGAAATCATTTTAATTCATGTTAACAATGATTTTAACTTTAATTTGATTAAAGGATTGGGGGAGGGGGTTACATCATTTTCACTGTTTGTCTTTCAGATTTATCTGTTAAAATCTCGGGATATACCTATATTTAAATATCAGAAATATATTTTGATGCTCTGTGATAATTGAATATTTTTTTTTATTTTGAAGACACCATATCTATTTACTTGGATAATTAATGGAACAGAGATAACAACACCAATACCAACGACAACAACAACGACGTCAACAACAACTCCCACAACAACCACAGTTGCCGTAACAACATCCAATGGTATCCAACTTTTATTGCACTATATTTTAGAATGTTTAAATATATCTCCTAGTAGATTTTGTAATTCCTGATTAATGTACATGTAGTAATAGTCTTGTGATTATTATGTATCTTTAAGTTTGAATATTTTGTTTACAAAAAATATTTTACTTTCTATAGTAAATCTGATAAATTTTGAAGGAATGAGTTTCCGGTAGCTCTTTTTATTGAAATAGAAAATGTTGAACAAGGTGCATGCATGTTGTGTTATTTACTCAATATATCAGCTCTTTCAGTTATTATGTTGAAATAAACAAATCATTTAAAGCTGTGGCTTAAAAAACTACATAAATATTTTTACATATATGCTTGAACTGATTAACATGATTTTGTTATTTACATGCATCTCATTGGCTAGCTATTGTCAATGACTTGAACCTTTTTATTCAAACAATAATTCACTTATTTATGTGTCATCTGTTGTGGGCATTGCAGGCAAAAAACTAACTGGCTGACCTGAGAATTTTAATTTTTTTCTGCAACACCCCCAACACTTATCTCCCTTTCAAGAAATGATGGAGAAGAACTCAGTTTATACATACTGTATAGTTTGATTCAGTGATATGTTCATGATACTGCACGATTTGTAACAGATGTTCTCACTAGGTGCTGTACATTCAGTTGGTACATTTGTTTTGGTGTGTTGTGATTTCAATTATGTGTTTTTTCACTCTTATTATCATCTTTTTTTCTTTGATTGCCCTGGTTTTCAGACACTAATTCAACAGCTGAAACAACAACTACAACAACGACAACAACTACGACGCCAACGACGACAACTACCGTTCCAATTACCACGACCGTTGTGGTGACAACAGGTATTCCCTCCCCTCCCAGGGTTCTGCTAAACACTTGACAGTTACCTCAAAAAGTCAAGTCTTTAACAATACGACCATCTTTTTTTATTTTTATAAATTACATGGTGTTAGTAATGTTGATACAGCTCATCTTTTATGCAATAAGAACATGAGAGATGCAGAGAGTATAGAGAATTAAATATACATGTATTTATATAGCAAGGATTTGGTGCAAAACACAATGTTAGGAAAATCATTCTTGAAAAAATTATTTATGTTCATTTTAGTCACAGAAGATTAACAAGGGCAATAAAAAAATTCTTGTTTACTATATGAAGTGTTTATTTGATATTGTATATAGTGACATAAATCATATTAACAGTGAAAAATGAATGCCTGACAAAATTTATGCTACCCTTGGATGTCATTTTCATAGACAATGTATATTGTAAGATTTTTAAAGCTTTATCTAAACTTGTATAGAATTATTGGTAGATATGACTGGTTGACATCACATTGTTAACTTAATGAATCTTGAAACAGGTCCTGCTGTTGATAACGTAACAGTTGTGGATAATGTTACCATGGTGACAGATGAAAGAGGTTTATATTGATAGAGTGTTCAATTAAGTTTGAAATGGAACAAGCTTTTGTCAATATTTGTGCAGTACATGGGAGACCTGTGCATTATTTTAGCTTTGACCATTGTATATTATATATAATCAGAAATAGCAAGCAAAAATTGAAATACACAACTTCTCCATTGCACAAACGTTTATACATAGCACCAAGGGATGGGTAGCAAGGCTCTCAGAAATCTGTCTATCTTCTCACCCAAGCCAACATTTGCAGGTTCCTGTGTATACCATTACCAGTGTCTTCATCTGGATCCATTCCATGCTTATTTTTCTGTGTACACTTTCATCCTCTCTGTCATTTTTTGCTGACAGCTTTTTAGAAATATTTTTTTCTAGATCGGCAATTTGTGTCTGTAATCACCATTCTCCTCACTACCACTGTGTATTTCATATATTTATGTTAACTTTGATGGCTGTTTTTATCAAATGTGGTAATATACGATTTTATTTCTACTAGTATTTGAAATTTATTCAGTCTTTCAACAAGTCAATAATGGAATGCAAATGCATGAAACTATATAAATTTTCTAACCCTGAGAATGCTTAAACAATGAATATGCATGATCTATTACAGTATATATTGCATACAAAACCAATAACTTTATAATCTGCATCATAACTATAATTGTTACCATTGACTAACTTTGATCAGTTTACTGACTGACTTGTACGATTGACAGAGCAGCGCTCCCTGTACAATAACTCCTACACGATGGAGTTCGAGATGGAGCGGGTGGAGTGTGTGGATGGAAACGGACTGGTGGTGGACTGTCCCTTCAACGCCCCACCCACCCCGTCATTCAACACCTCCCACTGTAATAACGTGGTCCTAGGGGTGAGTGTACTACACTTGTTTAACAACACAGCTAAAAAGCTTTAAATAATGAATTGACATTTACAGCCAAGTCAATTTTCTTCCCAAAAGTCTTCAAAAGACAAAAGTACATGTATTATAAATTTCTCATATTAGATATAGCAAATAATATTTCTAATATATGAAATATTGGTTATCCCTTGCAGTTTTCTATAAATATATTTTTTCACATTTTTACTCTGTAAATGAATAAAGAATATAAACCTGAATTGATTGAACTGTTTTTAAAAAGCTTTTCTATCCATTTTGACTTCGCTGAATGCACACTTTTTGAACTTCTGCGGAAATTTAGATATATGCTCATATTAAGTTGAATGAGATTTATATCAGGTGGAATATCATGTTACTCATGATGGATCGAATGGGATTACACGGGCCGGTGTGAGACTGTTATTAGGGTCCATACAGGCATCAGATCTACCCCTCACCCAGACCTATGGCTCAAGTTTCACCTCAGTAAGAATGCTGTCAAGTTCTGATGAAAAAAGAAAGCATTTAACAATTATGTAGAAAATCTGCGTTAGACTGTGACTTTTATTGTGATAAATGGCTGAACATTGTTAACTCAGTTCATTACCTCAGTTCTGATAGTCAGTTAATTATCTTTCAAAGTATGCTAAGGACCTGGACATAAAAATAGTTTGGATTGTAAACTTTATAACAACTGGTAGATACAATTAAGCATTGGCTAAACATTAGTTCGACCAGATAAACAATTTGCATAATATCTCCTTTCAGGTTAATGAGGTGAACAAGACAATCACGGAGAGGAGTGGTAACCCTGGTTACATCATCGGAAAACCTGTCCGCGCGGGGGTGTTAGTCCAAAACTCTACGCTGGCATTGTAAGTAAAAATGAAAGATAATTTGTTCGTTCCATTTGATGGTAATTTTCTACTTAGAATATACGCAACTTCAATCCCTATTTAACGTGAGTATCAAATTCTAAAATTCCAGTGTTTAGCATCAAATAGAAGAGTATAAAATTTGAATGCCAAATTTTAATTAATATACTTCATATAGTTCACATCTGTCGTGATATTTTGATATCTGTGAAGTGTGCTTCAAGCAGTTTTACACCAATTTTAATTCATCATGTTCAGTTAGGAATCGTCAGTAATAAATGAATGTTTTTGTATCTGACAGAGGGGACCGCTATGCTATCATGGAGGACATGTATAACCTGACCATCATCAGGGGGTCTGCCACAGGAACCTGTCTCATTGACTCTGCCAACAGGGAGCAGATTAACTTTGGTATCAACATGGTGTCTGGCTGTCTGATCAGGTAGTGTGGTGTTCAGCTCCTTGCTTTCACAAGACAAGACAAATCTGAAATCTCTTCTGTATACCATAAAAATAAAACAAGCACTAAACATGAAAAAATAACGTGTATTATGACTATCAATGGTTAAATACATGATATGCTTAAATGGGACAGTTTTGGACTGGATTTTGGAAATTTTGTCTTTTTAACTCTTTCTTGGTTGTAAATCTCCCAGATTTAACTTGTTCAATGTGTCAGCTGACCAGTACTGTAGTGCCATGCAGGACACGGTCATTGATGCTATGGAGGGGGTGGTGGACACACTGACCCGTGATGACCCCACCATACTGAGACGGGTTGCCACCTACGGAAACTCTAACCCATTGGTACCAGGAGATTGGGTCCAGATTCTCAGAAACGCACCCACTCCAACAACTGTAAGTGCAGACAGATAT
This sequence comes from Magallana hongkongensis, assembly GCA_016163765.1. Taxonomy (NCBI): domain Eukaryota; kingdom Metazoa; phylum Mollusca; class Bivalvia; order Ostreida; family Ostreidae; genus Magallana; species Magallana hongkongensis. The sequence continues at coordinate 4,175,616 of WFKH01011801.1, forward strand.
TCACACAGAAGAGTATTTGGACTTAAATATTGCAGTTTCTATCACGTACTCTTAATATTTGTGTTGCAGTGTTTTCTCTGATAAAGTTGAGAAACTAAATAAATGTTACACATCCATTTGCTTCAGGCACAGGACACAACTGTTACCCAAGAAGGCCCAAAGTGCAGCATTTCTATGGGAATGCACACAGAAATACTGTATGCCAACACTGGGGCACTGGCCAACCCCCAGCCCAAGATAATTGGGGTCTCATTTAAATACGAGCCCAAACAAGATATCATCTACACGGTATGAAGCTACCCGAGTCATATTTATATAGTAGTATTTATACAGTGTATATACTCTAAAACCTTGAAAATAAGCCGTGGCTTATTTTAAGTTTTGGTAAGAAAGTGGGGGCTTATTTTTAAAACCGTCTTATTTTTAAATCGTGGCTCATTATCCAAGCAAAAAATACCAGTAAGCATATTCACGGCTTATTATCAAAACAATAAATTGTAATGGATCAATTGTGAACTACTTGTATGTTCTAAAAATAGGATATCCAGGTACACATCTGTAAGAGTTAAATGAAAAGTCTTCAAGTTTCTTTAATTCTGGGCGCCCGTTTTTAAAACAGTGAGCATTTAGCAATGGCGACTACTAGATGTAGTCCTACTCCAAGAAAAAGTTATAACAGAGAATTTAAACTTAGGGTTGTAGAGCATTACAAAGAATTGCCACTTGGCAATGTGAAAAATCATATCATCGAATCTGCAAAGTGTTTTGGAACTGACAAAAGCAACGTTTCCTAAATTTCATTGTCATGAATGGCTTATTTTCGAAACAGGCTTATTTTCGAGTAATTTTCAATGCAAGAAATAGGTGCTTATTTTCAAAACTGATTAATTTTCAAGGTTTTAAGGTATCTGAATTTGTTTACAAGAAATGCCTTTGTTTAAAGATTTTTGAACACAAATCAGCCTATTCAAGAAAATGAATACTTATAGAGAAGTTTCTCTGGTTTATTTTTCAAAGTATAAGAATAGACTCAGTTGTGATACATCATGTTTATTTATATCACAACTTAAACTTAGGCCTAAAAAGATATCAGGTGTAAAAGTGATAGTTAGCCGTTTTTAAAAAAAATCACTCAATTGCATTTGAATATATATTGATGACTGATGAAACCATTCATTTTGTGGAAAAAGGAAAAAAAAATATAATGATACTTCGTGTATGTTGAATAATGTTTATACACAGAAGAATTTTTAATCTGTAAGCCAATTGTATGTACATTTTATGCAGATACAAAGTGATTGAAATCATCTAGTACTGTTGTCATATAATAGATATGATCTTGAGCAATTGTTGTAGTCCAAAATGAGAACAACCGGAAATGCCCCTTTAACCACAAATATATGTCCAAATAAATGTTTGCCACGAGTCATTGATTACAATGATTTGCAGTTTTCATAAACTGTCAGAAATATTTAAATACCATGGATAACACATGTTTTTTAATTTAGTAAACAAATAGAATAAGATAAGCAAGAGATTATAAAAAGGGAATCCCTTTACATTTTAGTGTGCAGGAACGCGCTGTACGGCTGGAAACACTGATGTTGACCAATCGTATGAAGTCCGACACTCTGTGACCTTTATTGATGCCTCCCAGCCTGCCACAGGATACGTTGGGGAGCCACCAGTCTTTCTGGCCAAAGTGCCATATGATTTTTTTTATCCCTTTATCAGCAGCTCTACACGAACAGGACTCTCAAGTTATCTTTACCTGGTTATGTTCCTCTTCTTGTGTAGCAATGTTTTATCATAATGGTTGTGATATATAGCTATTTATACATATGCATTCAATGTCGGGATCTACTTGCAGTGTGTGAAAATTTAACATTGATGAATGATACAATTTTTTGTGAAAAATTTCCCAAAATCACTAATACATGTATTCATCTGAAGGGTACCAGTTGTTTGAGTATATATTGTTCAAATTCAAAGTACTGTACATTCTACAGAGTCTGTATAATTTTTTTCTTTATACTTGTCCAAAAAAAGGGAAAAATTGCTTTGATACCAGGATTTATTTAGTTTTGGGTGAATTTGCTCATTTGATTCATTAGGATAAATATGATACAAGTTGTTTTGCCCTTATATAGACCTTTAGGTCAACAGTAAATGGGCATGTTCACCAACATGTTCATCCATCTCTATATTCACTGATACATAGAAATGGTCTGTATCTGCATTTAATTTATTTAAACATTAGGTGGAAAATACTGGTTGTATTTTTGTGATATTTTATTATAATTGCAGAATTTTTAATATTTTTACTAGAAACATAGGATGATAATTATTTATAGCCATGAGTAATCATATGTGCAAGTTAAGCAGATAGATATGAAGTGTGAAAGACATTGAACGTTAGATAGTGCTGGATATTGATGTGATTGTAGATTGAGGGTATGAAATTGCTTTGGACTACTATTTGATTCCTGAAATGTTCATATCAAAAATACTTTTAATGTTTAAATTAGTTTCTGAAAATACAGACAGAATGCTTCCAGAATATAGATATTTTACTTTACAAGTTTTTATAGTTTTTGGATAATTTTGTGTGTATTACATTAGTCATGTTTTGGTTTTTTTATCTCCAGTTTAAATCATCAAAAACCCTTGGAAACCCCTTTAAATGATGTAGTGTAATCTCATTTTATAAATGGAAACAATCTCAGAATAAATGATGAATGCTTTTCAACTTATTTAAGAAACTGTGTGTGACTGTCATCTTCCGTCCATAGAAGTAACTGTATTAAATTTTTTCGTTTTATTCTGTCCAAGAACTACATGTAAGTGTTGAAAGTTGTACTGCATATAGTTATAAATTATTTTTATACAAAACTATGCAGAGCACTCTTTTGTTATGTGTGCAAGCAAGTTAAATATTTTTTTTTGTAATTTTGTATGGTATGCGAAATGAACAATGCGCAAGTTAATTAGTTTATCATGATGCTGATTTTTAAAAAAATTATTTCAAACTAGAAATAAAAGTACGGGAAAATTTTGAAAGTTTTGTTTTTTTCTTTTTGATCATATGACTCGGCAGTTACAATGCGCTATAATAAGTTCTTTAAAGGCTCATGGTTTCGATTTGAGAAAATTTTCTTAATATTCACATTTTAGCAAGACACAATGTCTGCTAAATGACTGTGTGATGCGTAGAGTGTGTGTGTGTGTCTGTGTTTGTGCTTGTCACTCTCGCTTCCAGCTCCACCCCTGGCTAGCTTGCTGTGAAGAATAAGCAGAATTTTATTTGTAAGTCTTATTGCCAGGTATAGCCTCTCCACAGACCTATGTGGCCCAGATATGGGATCCTCCTCGAGGTAGCAGATGGAAATTGGGTACCTTACGGCCCCAAGCAGAACCACAAGGTCTTGGAGGAAACTAGGCCCCGAAATGCACGGTATGCATGGCCCATCGGTGAGTGGATACGCCCTGGTGCCTGCAATCCTAGTTCCCAGCAATGGGCAAATTGCATGGAACTACTGCCTTGTAGATACCTTTGGGAGAAGGAAAGGCTAGGGAGTAAACCTTACAGAAATCTGGAGTGAAGGATGTAAAGTGAACAATTGACAATCCTTATGACAACTCCGCCCATGCCATGGAGATATGGCCGTCCAGGTTGGGACATTAGCCTGGTAAGGCAGCTACCTAAGAGAAGATAATCTCTTACAAAAAATCTCGGGCAGATTTAGTCTCGTCAGCCATGTAAAGCCATAGATCTAGTGGAAGGAAACCATAAACAAATTGCCCTGGTCCTCCAGGTTGGGGGTTGGGCACAGGGCTAACAACTCTGTCCCATAAAAACAACCAAGTTACGGAAACGGCAACAAACATAAACTTTACTTCAGCGTGCGAAGGGCCTTCTGAGTACAATAAGACTCGTATGAATGCTGGCAATAAAAGCCACAAGGACGTTACCAGCAGAATGGGGGAGGACCTGAACACCAAAACAAAGATCAGACTAGGACATTGGAATGTGAGAACAATGGATGAGACAGGCAAACTGGCACAGGTAACATCTGAGATGAGACGGTTTAACCTCCATGTCCTAGGAGTGAGTGAAAGCAGATGGACTGGATCAGGAAAGATAAGAAACACTACTGGAGAAACTGGTCTCTACTCCGGGAGGGATGACAACTTACACCATGAAGGAGTAGCCATCATACTCAAGAAAGGTGTGGAACGATGCCTGATGGAATGGAAGCCCATAAGTAATAGAATGATAAGTGCAAGACTGAAGGGAAAGCACATCAACATCACACTAATACAGTGCTATGTACCAACCAATGACAGTAGTGATGAGGACAAAGACAACTTCTACAGCCAGTTACAAGCTGAGACAGAAAGGACCCCACGGCACGACCTCCTTGCATTGCCATCATGGGGGACCTTAATGCCAAGGTCGGAAGAGACAACACCGACTATGAAAGAGTTATGGGAAAACATGGAGTTGGGAACAGAAACGATAATGGTAAGAGACTGGTGGAGTTCTGTGCCATGAATAACCTAGTGATAGGAGGAACCCTCTTTACACACCGAGATATCCACAAACTGACGTGGAACTCTCCAAACGGAAGGGACAGGAGCCAGATTGATCACCTTATGATCAATGGTATGTGGAGACGCTCTCTATTAGACGTTAGAGTCAAGCGGAGTGCAGATGTAGGCAGTGACCACCATCTGGTGACTGCACTCATCAAGATCAAGCTGAAGAGAACTGAGGCAAAGCATAACACTCAAAAGAGATTTGATACCCAGAGATTGAGGGACAATACCATCAAGGCTGCCTTCATCATGGAGTTAAGAAATAGATTTCAAATCTTGCAAAACACACCCGATGAAGACAAAGAAACCAGTGTAGACAACTTATGGGAAAAAGTCATCAAATTGTACA
>WFKH01011801.1:4180573-4196454 GCA_016163765.1 Magallana hongkongensis
AGAAAAAGATGCTGCAGACCAAGTCCCCACGACTACAAGAGAGACAATAGGAATTGTATAGTGAGGCCAACAGGAGAGTCAAGAAACTTGCACGCCGTGACAAGAGAGAAGCCATGGAACAACTTGCGGCTGAGGCAGAGGAGGCGGCAGTAAGGGGAGAGCAAGGGAGAGTACTAGTATATAAGATCACGAAACGAGTGTGTGGTAGATATAGAGGAAGCACAGGAGGGCCTATCAAGGACAAACATGGTACACTGCTGAATACAGAGAAAGAACAAGAAGAAAGATGGACCGAACACTTCCATTAAGTACTGAACCGACCATCACCAGACGAAACAGCTGTCATACCAGAAGCCACCGAGGATCTGGACATCGACACTGACCCCCCAACCAAAGATGAAATAGTAGATGCAATCAAGACCCTTAAGAATGGGAAGTCACCAGGGTATGACAATCTTGATGCAGAGCTATTTAAGGCAGACCCTGGAATAGCAGCCACCATCCTCCAACCACTGTTCACAACTATATGGGAAGGAGAGATAGTTCCAGACGACTGGTGCAAGTGGGTAATTATCAAGATACCAAAGAAAGGAACCCTGAGTGATTGCAACAACTGGAGGGAATTACTCTATTGTCAGTGCCAAGTAAGATCATGGCCAAGATAATCATTCGAAGAATGACAAATGCTGTTGATGCAGTACTGAGGAAGGAGCAGGCAGGGTTCAGGAAGCATCGAGGCTGTACTGACCAGATCTTTGCACTCCGCAACACCATAGAACAGTGCACAGAGTGGCAGAGACAGCTGTATGTAAACATTGTGGATTTCGAAAAGGCATTTGATAGTTTACACCGAGACAGCCTTTGGAACAAACTACGCCATTATGGCATTCCATCTAAACTGGTCCAACTGATCAAGAGCTTCTATAACAACTTCAGATGCTCAGTAGGACACAACAACATCTTCTTTAATGTTAAAACCGGGGTCAGACAAGGATGTGTGATGTCTGCATTACTGTTCAACTTGGTCATCGATTGGGTCATGCGGAAGACAACAGAAGACTCTCCAAGGGGGATCCGTTGTGGCCTTTTCTCAACTTTAGAGGATCTGGACTTTGCGGATGACCTTGCGCTGCTGTCTCACACACACCAGCATATCCAAGAGAAGACCAACAGGCTGCAAGCATACGGACAACAGGTTGGCCTGCGTATAAGTACAAAGAAAACAGAGACAATGACACTTAATGTGGAAGCGCCTGCTCATGTTAAGATCAGAGATGAAGAACTACACCAGACAGACAACTTCACATACCTGGGTAGCATCATAACGGCAGAGGGCGGTACAAAGGAGGACATACACAGCAGACTGGGCAAGGCCAGGAGAGTATTAAGGGACATGAACAACATATGGAGGTCTGCCCAATACAGCACCAGCACCAAGCTGAAACTTTACCAGAGCTGTGTTGTGTCTACACTCCTATATGGATCAGAATGTTGGAGAATTGCAGAGACAGACCTCTCCAAATTACGATCATTCCACACGACATGCTTGCGCAGAGTACTTAGAATTTTCTGGCCAGATTAAATAACAAATGAAGAACTACTAAGAAAATGCAACCAGGAGGACGGACATGGGAACCATCATTAAGAAACGCCGATGGAGATGGATAGGACATGTCCTACGAAAAGACCCTCAGTCAACAACGAGAACAGCTCTGCACTGGACCCCAGAAGGCAAGAGAAAGAGGGGGAGACCAAGAACATCATGGAGAACGACAGTGGAGAGCGAGCTTAAAGCCATGCAGCAGACCTGGGGATCAATCACGAAGCTGCCCCAGGATAGGCAGAGGTGGAGGAAATTTGTTGCTGCCCTACACACCACAGGGTGTAAAGGACAATGATAATGATGAGCAAGACATAATACTCTATTACGAGGGTTGTCCCAAAATATCGTAGACAGGACACATAACTTAAAATCTGTTCACTGCAATTTCATTAGACTTGTATGTTTTCTTCAATGGCCCTTTGGCAAACAGTATTGAAAAATTAAAATCTGTAATTTTATTTATTTATTGAAAAAATGAATAATTAGTAACAACACCAGGGGGCGCAATGTGTAACGTCAAACACTTACAGTCTTAACGTTGTTGCTTAACCCTCCACATCGTTTACAATAACATTTACGTTTTATTTCCCAAAATGTCTTGGAAAATATTTTCTTCGAACATGTATCCTAAGTGCACATTCAATATGCGTTTCTAGTTTTGTTTTTTAAAATATTTTCTAGGTACAAACGATATGCCGACTCCAAACTTGCCCTGTATTACTAGTTTGTCTAACGTCCGTCTTACCAAATCTGTCGTTCAGCATTTTGACTTTCATTATCGGTCGGGGTTTCTTTTTTCACTCATTGTCATCATACTGAGTATTTTCAATGTTGTTAGACTACTAATTCACAAAATGCATTTCTAAGCGATTTTTGTTGTTTTTATTTACTTCAAAAGCCGCTTATGATTTGTTTCAAGGTCCTTACAAAATTTTATCAGTTACTGCTGACGTCGTCATTTTATTACGAGTTAACACTTCAACTTGTCACAAAACGCGCTATAAAATCTTTAAAAGTTTTGTTATAGCGAACTATTTTCTTGATAAATAATAGAATTATTAACAAATTTAAATGTATTTTTTATTTAAATTTCTTCATTCGAAAAGTACTTTTCCTCGCAATTTTCATTTCATTATGTTGATTTTAACTTTTCGTTTTTTTGACATTGCGCCGCATGTCGAATTTATGATCTAGCATGCTTTCAATTCCCTAATTTCATCTCAAACAATATTTGATTTCAAAACATAATTTGAATGCAAATTAGTTGAACCCTTTGTGGCACAATTTTCATACTTCTTTGTCTTCGATTAACTGAATAACGCCACTTGTCTACGCTATTTTCGGACAACCCTCGTACATTTATTTAATCAAGGGTCATGCAATGTTTTTATTGAGTATGTGGTATATTGATTAAAAGCTATCTTCTTAAAATGAATATTCAAGTTAATTATAAAAATAGTTAATCAGTTCTTAACGTTATTCACATTTCAATTGTTTTAAATACCCAGGTATATTTTCTACACAGCAATCAATTATTTAAACACAACAGAAGCATTGCTTACATAAGACAGAATTATAACTCAACTTTTAATCATGACATTGAAATTAGATCTGTGTTTTAAAATACCTTTGTTTAGCATTAAATACATTATAAGTTCCGAAAATTAGTAGCTCAAATCAAATAAAGTGCTTTAGTTTAAATCGTGACCATGACCCTTTAATATATCAGAACGAAAACCACAAGGTAAAACAACAAAATATAAGAACACAATATGTTACTTGTGTTAGGATTTTATTTGCATTAAGAGTCAATATAAATTAATTGTAATAACAAACAATCATTATTTTGAGAGGTCAGTGCAACAATTTTATTTATTATATTGTCATTTATATAAAAATACTAATAAAAATAATAATATAAAATCATCTGCTAATGCTCATTAATAGAACAATCTTATGTTTATCATGCATATACAGCATCCTTTTTGTGCATTTTATATATTTACTCTAATTAAAACAATTTTTAATATTATATAAAATATTCTTCACCTCTACATACATGAATTTTGTATACAATTTCATATTTTGTTATAAAGATAATCACTTTTTTAAAATTGTTTTGCACTACACACATAAAAAGCCATTTATAATCAAACTCTAGTAATTATAAATACGCCTAGCCTAGCACAATGTATAAGTTCAAGGTGATTTCATTTCCAGTCTTCTCAGTATTCCTGGAAGAAGAGAATAAGAAGTATAAAAGTTTCCGTTCAATTGCTTCAATTGACAAGAAAGCCAATTAGAGAATAAAAAAAAACCATAGTTTCATTGTTTTTACAGAAATACTCACACGGGTCATTCCAGGGCCGAGATTTGGTCTTTTGATAGGGAACTGTATTATCAAATGAAAAGAAAAGAAAATAATCACTAACTGGAGTGAAAAATAATGGAAGAATCGCCACAATACCTAGAGAATATTTGTTTCATTGTTTACCCATCAAATTCTTTTGATCTTTTTTGGAAAACACTTTCCTTATAAACTTCAAATACTAAATCATCAATATTATATGAGGTATTTTAAAGCATCTATCTTCAAAAAATTGAAATATAAATGAACTATCTGGCTGACGGTGGCTATTTGTAATGAAAGAGATCTGTACATGGCAGTAATTAAGGTTGGCTGAACGTGCAGTACCTGGTCGTTAGCCTGGTATCTACTTTCTCTGTGAGAGTCCTCGGAAAAGGAATACACCCTACGAAAGTAAAACCAACAGTCACGAAAAATATATCCATGAATATTGATAGAAAAACCTTAACAATATTGATGTCTATCGTAACCAACTATATCAACGTTGGTAGAAACAATGAGGAATTACGGGGAGAACCAGTAACTACACTTTGCTAAAACTAAACAATTTGTAACTTATTGTAACAATGATTAATACATATAATATACACCAAAATACCGATTATGCAACTTGTAAGATGCATGTTCTCCTCTCGTTATCCCTCTTGAAATATTTTGTAGTAGGGTGTGATTTTTATATATTTTTTCACACTAATTGCACATTGCAATAAAAACAATACTTAAATACTTATGTACATGTAAATTAAAGTTAGATTACGGCCTTATCGATTCCATTTAATGTATGGGTTGTCCTACAATTTCTTATCATGTCAGTGTATCAGTTATCATAGCATTTCTTATCAGTGTCAATTTACCGATTATCATACAAGTTTTTACACGTCAGTGTACTGGTTATCATACAAGTTCTCACTCATATCAGTTTACCCGTTATCATACAAGTTCTTACTCATGTCAGTTTACCGGTTATCATACAAGATCTTATCAATGTCAGTTTACCGGTTATCATACAAGTTCTTACTCATGTCAGTTTACCGGTTATCATACAAGATCTTATCAATGTCAGTTTACCGGTTATCATACAAGTTCTCACTCACATCAGTTTACCGGTTATCATACAAGGTCTTATTCATGTCAATTTACCAGTTTCCTGTATTATACACGTTTTTTTACACATGTCAATGTACCTTTTATATACAAGTTCTTACCAATGTTAGTGTACCGGCTACTAAAAATTACTTACTCATGTCGGTGTATGTCAGTCATCATGCAAGTTCTTATCCATATCAGTGTACAGACTGCTATAGCATCACACAAGTTCTTACCCGTGTCGCTGTGCCGGTTATCAAAAGTTCTTACCTTTATCAGTGTAAATGTACATGTACCGTTTATCAGACAAGTTCTTCCCCAAGTCAGTGTACCGGCTATCATACAAAGACCGCGAGTCTATGAAATCATATTCACTTGAAGGCGAGTGTTCGGGTCGTGGAATCTTCCCTGCAAGCGTCACAGGGAGATTTTTGCTGAAACAAGTATTGGTCATGATGAAATACTTGTATTGGCACATAAAAAAATGACATGCCAGTTTTTTAAAACTATTTATTAAATATCAAGTGCTGTTATCGCAACATACATGTACCTGTACTTTCAAGAACTATCACCAATGATTTCACTAAAGTATTATTTCATTACTTGGCATTTTATTATCCTCAAGTTATATTTTCTCAACTAAATATATGTAGGTTTTTTCACAGAATTAATACTTGCATATTTCCCTATATATTCGCAGTACATGTTTAAGAAACTTGTGTCTCTAGTCAGGCTTTGACTTTTTTACAATTTATTACATGTATCATTGGTAGGTAACTAACTCGTTGTCGGTTTTTTCTTTGAGTTTTAGAACCTTCCTCTGGTACCGCTTCCACACGATGATAATGACAATTGCCGCTATCAAAAGGGGAACGCCTACTCCAACCGAGATTGTGATGATAGCGAGATCTGAACGAGAATGGCATCATTTGAGATTTGGCAAACAAAAAAATGTTAATAAAAACGAATATAAAAAAATGCCTTTCAATAATATTTGTAACTATTACTTCTAGTATTTGATGGAACAATATTAACCATTTACCTGAGAAGTCATTTAATCTGGAAAACAAAGAAAAATAAGAATTTTAAAAAAATAAACACAAATTTGTTGATAAATATATGCTATGATATCGTAACAGAAGCATATTTTTGATATCTTTATGAGCACATAGTTTTAAGATAAACAAAAGATACTTTTTACGTTTACAAAAAGGAATATGTCGTAGTTTTGATTAAAATAAAGCTATATACACGCTATAATATGTAACGCATGCTTTTTATTTACTTAAAATGTACCTTTATTCTGTAAATTACAATGCTGAAATCCATCTCGTTACAAAGATATACAATTTTGATTATTTATTTTCCTTCCAGAAAGGTAATGTCTTTTCATGAATATTTGATGAAGGAACAAAGGAACTGACCTCATTGCGCATAGATGGCCGTTATTGTTTGCTACACTGCAAATTACATATATTCGTCACGCTTTTATATTCATTTTTTTTTTCAAATTATTTTTCAAGGGAAAAGGATTGGGTCTCTAAAAATTCAACTCTCCATTTAAGGTCTGCCGTACCCCCGGGGTCATGATTTGAACAAATTTGAATCTACGACACTACCTGAGGATGCTTTCACACAAGTTTCAGCTTTTCTGACCAAACGCTTTTTAAAAAGATTTATCTCTATTTATTCATATACAAAAATTTGGCTCCCCATTGTGGTCCCATCTTACCCCCCAGGGATCATGATTTGAACAAACTTAAACCTACACTACCTTAAGACGCATCCAGACGAGTTACAGCTTTTCTTGCCAACTGGCTTTTATGAAGAAGTTTTTTTTTATTCTAGGAAATTTACAAAAAAATATTGCATAGTCTTCCCTTAACAGAGGATGTGGTTCCTTATTTAAACAAACCCAAATTCACTTTACCTAAGGATGTTTTGTGCCAAGTTTGGTTGAAATCGGCCAAGTTCTTAAGAAGAAATCGAAAAAGTTAACGATCTCCGATCCTCAGCTAAGTTCGATAACTCTAAATTATCCGGATTTCTTTTATTCGTACCATAAAACTGACTTTTATACAGACAATTTTAAATTAGTATTCTACTGCTAGTATAACCATAATTCATAGAACTGCATGCTTGGCGTAGTGGATCCACGGACATCTCCCACTTATATACATCTTGGTATAGAGTTCGAGCCATCGATACACCGGAATTTTTTTTGAAACTTGTTTCTTTATTCCTTTATATCCATCGTAGGTAAATTTGCAATAACTTTGTAAAATGCATGGATACTCTATTAAAATTTCATTTTATATCATTTCATTTATAAAGGTTGAAAGAAAATATCATTCTAATGATGAAAAAAAAAATTGAGGCTGAGGATCGGAGAACCTTAAAAAAAAACCCAGACAGACGAACGCTGTACAAAAAGTGATCAGAAAAGTGATCACTTGAGCTATCAGCTCAGGTATGCTAAAAACAAAACCGATTAATCAAACTCTAATACTTACACACACTCTGCTTTATTTGAAGAGTCGTCGCAGTGGTAACCAGAAGGACATTCGTAAAACGCTTTCAGCAAATAGCAAGGCGATGTAGGGGTCGTAATAACTACAATAAAAGTATACAATCATACATGTATATGCTTTATTGGGACTTCAAAATGTATAAACGGCTCATAAGCATGGTAAAACAAAAAGAATTTCAAACATCAACTTCTTATTAAAAGATAACTTAATGTTAAACTTCGGATTGCTTACCCATTGTTGCCGATCCATTATTATCCTTCATGGTTACAACTAATACAGGAGCTTCTTGATTCAATATCTTAAACTTGTGTTCCCCGTTAAGAATTTTCGACATACTGCTTGCCACACCACTCTCAAACTTATTTTTGTTCGATTGCGTTTTAGTTCCAATGATTTCATAGTCAACCGAAAGACTTCCTAATCTATTAAGGGAGCAACAATAAAAATAGTTAGATAAATAAATAATTCATAAAGCGACATCGTTTGTCAACCATTTTAAGTTGTGGTTTAGTAGGTTCATGAACCGTTGGCTACCTTTAACACATATAACATGTCACATCAATAGTACATGTACTCACCTTATTGACAACACGATGAGAGTTGAAAATCCTGGAACATTTTGTTGGTGGAATATCCTCAGCTGTTTAAAAGATAAAATTGTTGACAATGTAAACTTTTAATAAATAAAATAATGTTTTATAACTAGCAAACCTATATATTTACATTTTATACTGTCTTTGTCTGTGATAACATTACGAATCAATTTTGAAGCCTAAAACCCAAAAATTTCATAAAAGATGAGCGACACAAAATGGGCGTGTCCTATAGCATAACCGAAAAATGGTATTGGCAGCGCTGCGTAGCAATACAAAGCATGTGCTACATGTAAAAATAGTGGCTTTAATTTATGTTGTTTTAAAGTGTAGAAATTGGAAATGATATAAATATAAGTAATAAGGAATCATTCTTTGAATAGTATTAGGTGATAATTTCGGTCGGAGCGTGGTCAAATCTATCATAAAGCACTTCGGGCTTTATTGGATTTGACCACGCTCCGACCGAAGTTATCAACCTCATAATACTCAAAGAATGATTCCTTATTCCTTAAATAACACAGCCTCACTTTACAATAACTAGTTGCGTACACAGCAATTGCAAATCATTATGTACACTGAATTAAATTAATGAAGAATATGTTGTGCATACTCTCTTTTTCTGTATTGAAATAGTTAATATTTACCGTTTCTTCAATATGAATTCGCCATTCCTCACTATGTTGTAAGAATTCTTCCCTACTAGCCTTTATGTCAAACCTTACTTCCGCTTTTACTTTGACATCCGTTGCATCTATATGGAATTTATTTCAAAATGATACAACGATAATGTTTATCATTTTTCTACTGTTTTTGAAATATTTTATGGAAATATTTTTATGGAATAAATGTACCCCACTCGTTTACTTACTGATATGAATCGGTGGTTGGGGACCTGTAAACATCAATATTATTCCAGACTCAATAAATGTATACATTTATTCAAATTATTCCAAAACGGACTTCAATATGAGATTAATAAAAATGGACATCTGAAATTGTACATACGAATACAGCTTGTGAGGTTTTTTCCTCCGTAAAGACATTCACAGTGAGATGAGCCTGGGTCGTCGACACACACCTGATGTAGGGTTGTGTTACACGTTCTGATTCCCTCCTCACACTCATCCACGTCTTGTGAACAGGTATTACCGGTCCATCCTGGCCTGCATTGACAACTTCCGGTAACAGCATCACATTTCTCACTTTGGGTTTTCTCACATTTACAGTTTTCTAAACATTGGTCACCATAAGTGAACGGAGAACAGACTGAAAAAAAATACACGACATATTGTGATAAGATATAAAACAATTTCAAATGCGAAACTTTTTCATTTATATAACAACTCGTATAATTGGTACCTATACACAATCTCGATGTGACATTATGTTTTGACCATATTGTATTAAATTAGGGGGATTACCACAACAAGGCTCGTACTCAATACACTTTGGTTTAAAAAATAACTCTTTTTTGACTAGAGCTATTCAACTTTAGTTGGAACGTGATGGTACAACCCTGTAAATACCATTAGCACAACGCAAATGTGTCTAAAAAAATACACAACCTGTACAGTTGTAGCCGTCTCCTTGCGTTCCTGCATGACATCTACACTTGAAGCTTCCGTCTGTATCAGTACAGGTGGCGTTCAGGGAGCAGTTGTGGGTGTTTTCTTGACATTCGTCGACATCTAGTGCAAAATTCAAATTTATGATATAAGTACAGTGAGTTTAGAACATACCATATCTTTGAAAAATATAATTTGGAACATCTTATTTCAAGCTTGAACCATCAAAGAAAGCATTTTGTTGTTTATATGTTCGAATATTAACTCAGTATACTGATGCAACTTGCTCTTTAGCCTTTTTTGTTTTTTTCCCGAATCTAAAAGGGAATTTGAATCTAATCCAAATTAAGAAGAAGCTTACTAATGCTTGTAAATATAACCAAGAAAGGTAAATTTCCTTATATTCGAAAATTTAAATATTTTGACATTTTGTTTCATACAGTGTTTTTTTTATAAGCTCAAGCGTTACACACTCTCGCAATCTCTCAGTGTCGTGATGTTTAGCCGGTAACCGTCACTGCAGGAACACTTGAAGCTTCCAGGCCAGTTAGAACATTTACTGCATCGAGCTTTTGCGCATTCGTCAATATCAACACAATCCTTGGAATTCATCAGCTTATACCCAGCCTTACATCCACACGTGTAACTGCCGTTAGTATTTGTACAGAGCTGGTGGCATATGTGTGGCTCCTGACATTCATTGATATCTACATGTATACAAAAACATAAATAAGATTGCAGACACGCCGAATATCAAATAATATGCCAAAGCTGGCATGTTTTTTTTTTAAATTTATGATTCTTTTAAATAACTTATTCACACGAATAACTATTCATGAGAAAGTAACAGAAATCTTTAAATGTAATTGAGCTTTGTTTCCTTCCATAATGAAAGCTAATATTATATACACCTTCACAAGTTCCTGAACTGTTTTTGAACCCGGGAAGACAATCACACCGGAAGGACCCTGGTGTGTTGAGGCAGACCTCGTGGTCCCCTGTACACGGACTACTGTCACACTCGTTGATGTCGTCATCACACGTCTCTCCCCTCCAGCCAGGGTCACATACACACCCCTTGATGTTGTCACACTCCTTGGATCCTCGCCCACATCTGCATTGTGTCTCACAGTTTTCTCCGTAGAAGCCCGGGTTGCATACTGCATGTTACAATTCAAAAGTGGCTATTAAAATAATCATTTTATATGTGCTAAAAGTTTTAAGATGAACTCTAGGTAAAAATCAAAATTGTATATAGGGGTTCCGGTACGCATAGTCACCAATTGTCTTTATGTTGCATACAATGAAACAAACTGATATGATAAGTAACAAGATGTCATAAATTTGTTGCTAAGGGCTACTGTTGTCATGGTAACGTAAACCAAAGTTAGATAAATGGCCAATATTAGCAACATTAAAGCAATAGAGAAAGTAGTTTCAGCTTAACTAAGTTATGAAATATAAAATTTTATATCAACTATATGATATTTTTTAATTATAGAAAATCATTAGTAGACAAATTAAAATCTTAAGAATGTTACCATGAAAACGAAATATTACTTTTAAAAATGATTTTTTTCATATGTTTTAAATACACAGAAGTTATCATTATATCAAACTCATAGACTTAGAGCTGTATTTAGATTAAACATGTAAGATTTAAAAAAATGACACTCTTTGCTATGTTACAAAGTTACAAAAAATGAAAGAAGTCATATAGTGATTCTATACAGCAAAAAAGCTTGTTTTAAACACAATCTAGAACCATTCTTTATTGCCATTCGTTGGAAACATTCTAAACATCCATATTAGAAAAAATATTCAATCATTATTCAGCATCATAAAACTACTGTTTCTAAGGAAATAGTAGACTTAAGAAAATCATTCAAAAATTCATAATTGTTCGAAACGTCATAGCAACGAGTTTTTTGTTTAAATACGGCTTCAGTTGATATTGCAAGAAAGTTGAGGACTTGTTTGGTCATTCCGATCAATTTATTTTGGAGCATCATCTTACAGGTATGAATTAAAATTCTTCAATAGTACCTCAAAATATACAGATTTTGTGATATTTAACTCTTGTTACAATAGGAACGGATTTTAATTTTGATATATATTGTTTTTGATGCCAAAATAAAACACCAGATTTAACTATTTCCATTTCAAACTTTTAAAACTTTCAATAATTTAAAAAGTCACAGTATTTTGTATGCTATTTTTTATTCTGTACATCTAAAACTACTGCAATCTCTTACAATTTTTGTTTAAACAGCTTAAACGACAAATTGTTCCCAAAGAAACCGTTTAAGATTGTCTTGCATCTTTATTTACCAAAAGGTATCAAAATCCGAAACATGAAGAAAATTGGTTACTATTCGTTGCCACCAAATTTGGATATAAACAGAGAATTGATCTTTAAGTGAAATTCCGACTTTAAATTTCGCAAAATTTTTTTTTATATACATGTAATTTCAAGAAAAACAAAAACCAAGCTGTTAATTGCAAACAAAAATTTCCATTAAAAACAGGTTTATATCTAAAAAAAACGATCCATTTGATTTTTCAACATTGTATATTTCGACATGGTAAATAGACAAACAAGTACGATATAAACGCATTATTCTTCACTTGCAAATAAAAACGTAAAATGTTTGGTTTATTTTATATTTCAAATATGATATTTTGTTACAAACTTCTATATACTGCCCTTGAAAACCTGAAAATTGACAAATTCTATAAATGAATCAAAGTACTGAAAGTACTGAAAAGCGCTAACCTAGATTGGTTCTAAATGAAATTTACTTTGTGCAAGCTTAGTTAGAAATGAGACTTATTGAAATTTTGGCATATGTTTAATTAATATCAAATGAATGCATCCAAGGCCAGATAGGTCAAAATGGCG
Organism: Magallana hongkongensis; assembly: GCA_016163765.1. Taxonomy (NCBI): domain Eukaryota; kingdom Metazoa; phylum Mollusca; class Bivalvia; order Ostreida; family Ostreidae; genus Magallana; species Magallana hongkongensis. The sequence continues at coordinate 4,193,225 of WFKH01011801.1, forward strand.
TTGAAGTTGTACTCATCCATATTTATCCTTATTCAATTTATTTTTGATTAAGAAAATTTGGTTTGAAATTCGTTTTCTTTAAATATATATATTATGATTTATCATATACACTAAAGTTAATGGAAATTAAAGCTCAACATGACTTGTAAATGGACACTTGCCTGAAACATGGTATATAAAAGCCTTTGATTTTGTTACACTTGATTTCACACCTGGATCTTGTGTGCGACGTGTTAAATACATTTGTTTGTCTAATGTTTGCACTTTTATGTTGTTGTTATACGTGCATTTTCTTTATAAATGTATTGCATTGACCATTATAATTGATGTTCTGAATCTTCTTGTGCATATGTACTGCATTTAGCTGGTAAGTTGTTGCGTCTAAGTAACAAATGTAAGCTAGGCAAGATAAACGTTCACACAAGTGAGATGTACAATGCAAACTTGAAGTGTTAGTCAGTTCCTTATATTTATGCTGTGAGTTTTTCCACCATAAATACCATTAATATATTTTGTTTTGTTATGCCACTACTGGCTCTATTAAAGGTTATTTTGCAGCATAGCTAAATGGCTACTTAGCATAACTAAACTGTCATCAAGAACATTTTGTTAAAATAAAACAGCTCTTAAAAACATATGTAATAATAGTTACCGGGGGTGTGGTAGAAATTTGCAATTAACAATTAATGACACGGAATGAGAAAAGATTATGTTTATTTGCTGATGACCATCATGTTTTGAATTAGACATTGTACAACTCATTTTAGAGAGAGAACATGAAAGTATTGTTTTAACAAATCAAATTTCTATGAATAATGAGTTATTTATTTACAACATATTATAACATACAAGGTAAAACTTCCTTATGTGAAAGATGAAGGAGATATGATATTTGGAAATCAGAGAACGAATTTTAAATGAAAATTTTAAGAGAATTATACATCTCGTTACAAAATGATTTATTATCATTCAGTGACAAGTAGAACTACCTCTTGGTAAATTATCAAAGAAAATTGAATTTTTGGCAGCAATGGAAGAAGAGAACATAGATATTTCATCTATGGATGCTACATCATGAAACTGAAAATTAGTGTCCATATACCTTTTGTAAAGTTAAAGTAATCAGAAAGTTGGCATGTTTATATTCATGACATTTACAAGCCGGTTTTTATGCCTCTTTTATTTGATATTTCTACTTTTTAAGCGCTAAGCGTACGCAGTACGCAAAGCGCTTATTGGCATTGCTTTTCGGGGATGTCACTTCCGAATAAGTGCCACCTATAATCTGATGACTCGATGTCTAAAAATAGAATGCAGAGAAGTACTCGGCTGCGGTATCGGTGTTAAGGCAAAATAGTTCTAATTATTTGCAGCAGCACACAAATTATCACAATAAATTTTTTTTCTTAAAAATCAATAAAAAGATTTAAAATAAAGAATATTTGTCAGTGCATTTAAAAGGTCAAAAAGCATACGTAGTTTTGTAAACAGCATGTTGCAATGGGGTTTCATACATATATACACGGGCTGTGATGTCGGTAAAAAGGCAAAATAATTACTAGAACAGAACTGAAAATACAAGATGGATAGCATTGTGTTTTATGTATCACAAAAGTAGTACAAGTACTGTTGGGCAACATGAACAGAATTCCAGACTTTCAAATTTTTAGAATATAAAGTCGATCAACAGTAAAACATTTCATAAGGAAATAAACCGCAACTTATTGTCGGAAGAAAAATTAAACGAATTGTTTCAAGTGTATGGTATAGGCATAAAACTTCTGTTATTTGTTTACATTGCACATGTAGAAAAACAATAGTGTTATGATTTAACGCAAATTCTGAAGCTACTCCTTGCATATGACAATGACATATTCTGTTGCATGCAATCTTACACTAGTCAGTCTTTTATTTCATATAAAGTTGGATTGTTTTCTTCTGTTATTGCACTAGTAGTTAACTGTTTTCTGTTTTATAAAACAAGCATTAGAACTTTGTTATTATTATTAGGTTATTACAGAAGTAGTATGCTTTTGTAAAATTGTTTTCTGTTTTTATAAAGCTAGCAGTAGAACTTTTATATGTTATTGCAGTAGTAGTAATAGTACATGTAATGCTTTTTTGTAAAAATATTCTTCACATTCCCTTCACTGGTCAATGTGTAAGTGTACTTTTATCTCATAACAAACCCCTTACAGTCATTTATTTCTCATTTTGGAAGGGATATTTTGTTTTCTCTTTAATAAAATTAGAAAATTCTCTATATTTTCCACTAAATATTACCGGTACATAGGTATTCACCAGTTTCCCATCTATTGATTATTTAAAGATAAATTAATACTTTAATGATCATTTATATTTTGACATTTTAGAAAAATGGCGTAATGACCATACAAATATGTTATAAATGGGTACTGACTTTTCATTTCAGTTGTAATTCTACTAATTTTGCTTTTTCCTTTTATTGTTTATGTATTCACTATCCTGTTGTTGTATATCAACACATGGTTATTGTGTTTTGTAAGATTTTTTTCAAAACATTGGACAATTTTGAATGTTTTCAAATTACAATAAGTAGTACAAAAATGGCACTTGAGAGTGTAATTTGTACTTACAGATTGTGCTTGCATTTATTTCCTACTTTAAATTCAAAAGTCATGTAAATGTTTCTTTTTGCATAGTTCTGTTGTAAATCAAGGCTTCTTATATGTAATATTATTATAGGGAAAATCTGTTTATTTCTATTCAAACATTTATTTCACTGAAAGCAAAATCCCTACATATTATAAAGTACATTTCTATAATTCAGAATATATGTTTTTGTTGGCACTTTTCTACAGGTATTGCATTATAACTTGTTCAGACTTTCAGATTTTATTTTTTTTCCTCCTGAAATAAAAGCATATAATTGCTTATGTGTTCCCAAATATTATTCAATTATTTCTAATTTTAATAAATGTATTCAAAAGTTTTATAAAGGAAAAAGCTACACCGACACCAATATTTCGGTACTCAGTTCGAGACGCCATTTAAATCTGTTAAAATCATCTTTTTAACCAACTTCTTCAATTAACACTTTCATCGAGTGGCTATAAGATTGTGAAACACAGATCCTAGAGTTCGAATCTCGCTTTATTCTGCGTTCATGATTGTAGTAGCTAGGTAGCAACTAGATTGTTCAACGATTAGCTAGCTAGCCGCTAGGTACATGTAGACATACATAGCCAAAA
>WFKH01011801.1:4201454-4235898 GCA_016163765.1 Magallana hongkongensis
AATATATCGCAGGCATAACACTTTGAACCCCCTCTCCAATGGGAATTTTAAAATAGTTAGGGTGGACTAAGTTAATCCAGTTTATGCGTTATGAAAGTACATCTACAATTTTTTAGTATCGAAACACTCAGAGCACTTTAAAAATATATATGTATAAATCACAAATTCTTGAATTTAATTTCTAATTTGTTGATAGTATGATGATTTGTAATCACTAATAAATCTAACTTACCGTCTTTGAGAACGGGGATTGGGGTGGGGGTTAACCAAAGACACCGGTCAATCACCAGTACATTATTTAATTGATTACAGGAAGAAGGTCCCCGTCCCTCTTTTTCCTTCCAAAACTTATATGATATTCAGCAACTTGGAGTAAATGTTTAAGATCGGAAAAAAAAATACGCTTAGTTGTAAATTAAGTACAAAAATATTGAAAAAACGAGCTGGTTAAACAATAATTTCTCATATGGTATGTTAAAGAATCTACAAATGTTTCAACATAAACCCTCTATTCAAAATAGGTCAAAATATCGTGGCCATAATATTTTGAACCCTCTCTCCAAAGGCACTTGGAATAAGGAAGGGGTTCAATATATCGCAGGTATAATATTTTTTCAACCCCCTCTCCAAAGGGAATTGGAAATAGGAAGGGGTTCAATATATCGCAGCCATAATATTTTGAACCCCCTCTCCAACAGCAATGAAAATTAGAGGGGGGCTCAATATATCGCAGCCAAAATATTTTGAACCCTCTCTCCAATGGGAATGAAAAATAGTTATAAGGTTTAATATATCACGGCCATAATTTTTTGAACCCCCTCTCATATAGCAATTGAAAAGCAGAGGGGGGTTCAAAATATCGCGGTCATAATATATTGAACCCGGGGTTCAATATCTTATGGGGGGGGGGTCAATATATCGCAGCGATATTTTGAACCCGGGTTCAATATATCGCGGGGTTCAAAATATTATATGACACCGGCTTATGCTAGGAGTTAACCTGCAATGGACTTGTGTCCCATCCAGGGTGAGTCAATGAATCTCATCCACTTAGCACCACGGAAACCGGGGATAAGCATCGCGGACTTATGCGCCTTCATGGCTCGGAGAAGAATATAACCTCACTTTAACAAAACATAAGACATACTTGAGCACGTGGTTTTGTCCTCTTCAAGAGAGTATCCATGACGACAAGTACATTGGAATGATCCGTTAAGGTTGGTGCATTCCTGGTCACATGGAGTCGATGCTAGACTGCATTCATCGATATCTGTAAATTGATTTGACATTGTTAATGAAAATACAATTTTGAAAAACAGTAAAAAATATCCAATAATTTTAAAATTATCACGTAATGATGTGAGGTGTAGTCAAAATTGTTTTCAGATTCTTTTTCCCATGCATGACGTTTGTCGTTAAATACGGGTCTGAGATATTTTATTTCGTTCTGTTTTCAAATGATGTGAAATATGTTTCTGACCTGTACAATTTATTCCATTGTCAGTTAATGTGTAACCGGAAGGGCAAACACATTGGGTTACTCCTTGTATTTCACTGCATGAGTATTCACATTGGTTCTCAAAATTCTTACAGTTATCATCATCTAAAAATTATGTAAAATATAATGTACACATCATTAAAAAAAGAATAAAACACAATTATTAAAATACAAATGTATATTTATTTAATCATACGTATGACGAATTTGAAAATACCTGTTTTCTTGCAAGTAGTTTTATCTGCGTTCAAAACAAATCCAGGTAGACAGGAACACGAAAAAGATCCGGGGGTGTTTTGACAGAGCTGTTCACAACCGGAACGTTTCTCTAGGCATTCATCTATATCTGTATGTAATAATTATTAATGTTATTATGTATTATTATACAAAACACTCTTTATAAAGAATTTAAATTCAGTCCTTCTTAACTTATTTGTTTCTTTTTTTAGTTAAATAGTACCATCAGTTACATGCTTACCGTTGCATTGCTGGTTTAGTTTTCTGTAGCCGCCGACACAGTTACAAATGTAACTACCATCAGAGTTCTCACAAGTTTCTTTAGACTTGTCACAGGTGTTGCCATCATCTGATTCACACTCGTCAATATCTGAAACAAAAGATTATATATTACGGATATTTTTATTTCATTAAAAAACCTGTCATATTTGAAAACATCAAATGAATATTGTTTTAAGATGTTCAAACCTTGACATTTATTTTCAACATCCTTGTATCCAAGAGGACAACTCGAGCAGTTATATCCTCGACCAAAAATGGTCTCTTCCTGGGGTGGGAGGTCCGTACAGTTTCTATCTAGTGGGCAGGGGTTTTGTAAGCAGCCATTTGTGTCAATGTTACATCTTTCCCCTGTTTAGAAATTGGTATAATAATGAAACATTTATGTTCGTTAAATACATGGTTAATAGCTAAGAATTTAGATTCTGGATGGTATACCTGAGTAGCCTGTTTGACATTTACATCCCGCTTTTTTGGTTAGGTCACTTATTAAAATAGTGTCCTCGTAATCACACTCTCCGTGGTTACCACATCCATCGCATATCACGATGTTATACTCTAGAGAGGATGACTGTGCTCCCTGACTGTCAATGGCTACGATGCTTTAAAGACGAGAAATATATATATATATATATATATATATATATATATATATATATATATATATATATATATATATATATATAAAAGGATGCTAATTATTTCTCTGGGATTATACCTTAGTTCAGGAATACTTGATTGTCGAGGAGTCCATCTCGCTGTGTTTGCTTCATCGTCTAGGTAGAAATCATCTGGTTTCTTCAAAAGCTTTAATGTTGGTTTTTCCTTGCCATCGTCTGACACATTGAATTTCAATTCTACTTCTTTATTCGCCTCGACGTACAACGTTGTGTTTCCGAAAATCTGTGGTGTTTCGTTTTCTATCACAAAAGATATCACAGGGTCATTCAAAATATCTAACATTATCTGTAGAAAGTTCTTCTTTTTATATATACACGTTATTTTTAGAATATGATAAACATTGATGAATACCTATGGTTGCAATATCGGACTTAGAATCGTGTTCCTTATCCCCTGAAACTTTTGCCAATGAAATGTCCCCAGTGGCGAGATAGTCAGCTATGCAGGCCTTCGAAGCGTTTGATCCGCATTTCTGTATAGCCTCGTTCAATCTTCCGTTATCCACTTCATCCGTAAACATTGGAACAAACTCGGGATGTGAATAGTTTAAGTAGGATAATTCATCATCATATTGAAATAAAGATTCGTTGTTTACGGACCCTATACAAATAAATGTACATATGATATATTTAGAAAAACATACAAACGTTGACATTTAAACTTTTTTTAGAGCACGAAAACTTACACTGTTGTCCAAAATTGTAGAATATCTTCTTTTCGCTGTTCGTTGCATTGTGTGGAAGCATGGTTCCATTCGGTAATATAAAGTCATTAGTTTTGTTGCCATCAAAGTTCCCCATCAAGCCTGTTGTCATTCCTTTGTATTTTTCATTAATCAGAGTTTCACAAATCAAAAAACGTTTTCCAAGGCTTATTTTCATAGTGTGTACTGAAAAAATGTGAGCAGGTTAACTGGCTTCATAAAACTTTCAGCTCTAAGTATGATTATAAGATCGGCAACATTTATTCATAACATAAAAGTAACAATCACGAAAATATGATCATAAAACAGATGAAAAGAACTTTAAAAATACTTACATGACTTAAGAAATGTTGCTGCTATTGTGCGATTTTTCCAATAAATTGTTAGGTTTTGATTCCGGAATGTGTAATTTGCATTTCTAAACCTATTTGTAAGGTCTATGCCATTGCCAATAATAACCATTTCTGTAAAAGAAATCACCCGATGGTAACTATATCACATATTTTAAAAGTAATATAAAATACTTCAAAAGGTATATATTTCGGTAGTACAAAATACATATCACATACTTGAGGAATATGATTTACCCTTTTTGTCACGTGACATTTCAATTTGTACTGTGGATCCCGTTTGGTCTTTCGCTGCAAACGCACTGAAAATGGTTGCGTTTATAGTTGTTCCGTTTTCCGTTGTCGCTAACTCGGTTCTTGCTTGCAATGTAAATGATGTGGTGCTTGTGTTTATCTTAATCATGGTATATTCTCCATATCCATTGAACGTGTAGTCAAAGCCATCAAGAGTCGTAATATGGGGATCACCAAAATTAATTCCTGGTTACAAATTGCAAAGTCATTAGGATAGAATTTGTGTTTTATTTTCAGCATTGATTTATAATATGACAAACTTATTCAACGACGACGCTGACTTTATTTCTAATATATAAATTAGATATTTCTGTTAAATGAACATTTGCTGAATCCTTACAGTTATATTTTTCGATTGACAAATATTAACCTGGTTGAAAAGGTGACCTCCAATAGCAATAAGGAATCGGGCGGACTTCGTAATACCAATCACAATGCCCCGTACTGCAACAGAGGTTCCTCGGCTTTATGTCATAATTCATGTAACGATATCTTTGGAAGAATGGACTATACTGCAAAACGGTTCCTGCAAATGGTGCGGAGCGCCTAAGTGGTCCTAGGTCATTGACGTCAGCATACATGTCATAGCAACATTCCTATTTTATGTTAACAAAAGAAATTAATTAAAAAAAAACCCACTCATCCAAATGGAAAACATCGTCTAGTAACAGCATACGCAACAATCAGACTTAGTTAATACGTACAATATTGGTGCCTTCTGTGAGAGACGCATAACACAGCAGGCGATTGGTTTCGTCAAATCTGTTGATGGCGTACCGCGGATCAAACCTGAGGAGACGTTGATCGCATGGACATTGAATTTCAAAAAGAACGTGCGACAAACCATGCTGAATCCGTTTTTCAATGTTGTAGGAGTACCAGAGGAAACATTCTTTCTCGTCTTGTTTTGATTTTATTCCGTCTGTCATTTTATAAATCCAAAAACCCCTTTCTCCTGCAATTGAATATTTGATTGTATTTTTGTTTATATGACAGAGATTTTTTATGTTTGTTTTAAAAAAAAATGGAATTTTCGTCAAACAAAGTCCGTAGCCATGGAGCCTAATTAGTGTCCTAATATTGGACGATAAGTGCCCTAATATTGGAGCCCAATGGATACCCTTGATGCGTTAGGTGTCTTGACGCCTTACGTTGGTGCAACAGGCCTTAATACTGAAGCCTTATGTCCTTACAGGCTCTAATACTATGGAGCCTAATGCCCTAGCGGCGAGGCATAAGGGTGTTAGGTGTCGAACATGCATATAAGAGGGATAACAGCGAAAGCGGATTAACTGTTGGATGTACTTATATTACTTGTTCTTTCAATGCACTTGTTAGAAAAGAAATTTGTGTTAGTATTTCGTTAGATTTATAGAGATCTGTATTTGATAAAAATTGTTCATTATTATCCAGCTACCGGTAAGAATCACTCAACATTTTTGTACGAACTTTTCCCGAAAAAACACCTAATAAGATATCTCTATCTATATATTTTTGTAATATGCTTTCGGTTTTTTTTTATCGTTTTAAACTAGCTGTGCAATATGCACTAGGATTATGTATATAAAAGTGCAAAAACTATGCTAAGGTTGTTTACATCAAATTTATTTTCTATTGGGTAATTAACCCAATCATTTTTTTGAGTAAAAATAAATTTCATTTATCAGAAGTTGTAAAAAAAAAATGAAGTCAATTTTTTTAACATACCTCGATTTCCAGGAACGACACTCATTCTGAATGCATTGTTTTGGTTTGTGAAAAAGTTTTTCACAAAAAATGTTTTATATCTGTATCCTATCGAAATTGGAAGGTTTTTGATCGTTTTTAAATTGATGTCGATGTAATTTATGACAGCAAATGTGTTCTCTCCATCTGTTATCAGAAAACACTGAAACGTGATTTTCTACAATACAAAATAAGACTTTATTTTATTTTTCTTCTCCAAACAAATAACTAGCATTAACGCCTTTCAAATTTTCTTAAGGGCTTGTGATCCGTACATCCCGAGTTCGTATCCAGCATGAGCTTTTGTTGTTACTTACTGAATTGAATTTTTTAGATATTCATTTTTTCCCCCACAACTGCGAATTTTTCGCTTATTTGACATATGTACAGTTTATTTATCATTATATCTTTCATAATCAAATAATTTACTGTTAATTTGAGGGACTTTTTCCAGGTGTGTTATTCCACCTTCACAAATCAAAATTCTTAAGTATAAAAAATAAATCTGATATTTTAGCATACATCAAAATTTAGATATTCTGATTAAAATTTAAACCATACATGAAAAATTTATTGACATTGATGAATTCATCTTAAAGGTGACAAATTTGTATGTCACAATCATGCACATATTTCTTATACAATCACTATATATTCACCTGTTCTTTATGTCCATACAGTGTCATATTTTCCCATGTTACTTTCACAAGCCAAGTAGCTTTAAAATCTTTTAAGTCTTTGAAATATTTCTTCACAATTCCATCGGCCTTTTCCATAAACGCTGAATCAATGCTCGCTCCATCTTTTCCCCTTCGTTATATTATAGGTACATTTATTGTTTGTTTATTTAATTAATTGTTTTATTGATGTGACAATTATAATTCAATATTTACCTTCGGTAGGTATTGTAATACACTTTTCCCACATCATCCTTTGAGGCTAAATCGGTCCAAAATGGACAGAGAATCTGTCTTTTTTTGACATGTTTAGAGTCCATGGCGTGGATGGAACCGCTATTGAAAGTCTCACCAAGTCCAATTACACCGTTAGTTCCAATCTTAGTTTAAAAAAAAAAACAATCCAATATAATGTCTCAAAGAATCATTGGGTACAGTGTATGCTGTAATAGAGATCACTACACTCCATGTATATTGGCAACTCGTGTTCCAAAGCAAAATGGTTATATAGGGATTTTATTTATTATCTGGAGTAAAATAAACATATACCGGAATTTTGAAAAAAAATAATAGAATGAATTTAGTATTTTGAATGTGTTATAAATGTATTTTTCGCTAATATAATAATTATTTGTTTTGATACACCATTAAAATTCAAAATTTATAAAAAAAAAAAAAAAAAAAAATTCAAAGGAATTTTAAAAAATTAACTCACAACAACATAATTAAAACCGTCTTCTGATCCATCTCCTATATAGACTGTAGTGGGGGATCGAAGAGCAGGACTTGTGACGTCATCGCCGGTAAGATTGTAGTCGCCAGCTCCGTACGACATGAAAGCTTTCCCCGTATATTGTGCTGAAGTTGAAATTTCGTGATTAACCTAAAATCCTAATCGGACTTTGTCTCAAATTTAATATTATAGCAAAGTAAAAAGATTCTTCTTTTTTATGACTCACATGATAAGTTGAAGATTTTTTAACAAGCGTCACCGTGCCTATAGAACCGAAGTTCAAGAGAGCAAATGTAGTTAAAGGGAGAAAAATTCAAACAACTAATTTGTTGCGGCTAAATATGGCATTCAATGCTTTATTGCTGACATTTCAATGAATTAATAAGCGTGTAAAACATTTTTTATTGCGGCGATTCCGAGGTCTACACAGAAAAAACATAAGGGAAGTCAAACCAATTTGAGGATTCGTCAAAATACTAAAAAATATAACCCCTAAGACAACTCACATTCAGTTTTGTGGTAAAAGAGGGTGGCGGTGACAGAATGTTAAACAACATATGTTTTGTATTATCTTCTTTATATATCTTTATATTATCTATTTTACAACATGAAATATTTACTGTTGGCCTCGAGCCTCCATTGTTGTTTATAGGGATGCATGCAAAGTAATATCACAAATTGAAGATCTTTAAATTTGTTGTTCAAGTTTTCTCTTACATAGTGTTAATTCCAATTCAGATATTGGAATACACTAGTATTTGCCTCAAAGTCATTATTTTAATACATTTGTATCTTCATAATGCTTTCAAAACTAATATCAAATAACAAAGTTTCCCAAGGTATAAAGTATCTCTCATGATTTGCGATGGTATATGATCTTTATTCAACGAGTTGCGTGTTTTCTATCCCCGAGCCTTGGCGAGCAGATAACACATATACTACATGACGTCAACAACTTTACACATGGAAACAAGTTCCTCGAAGATTCACAAACAATCTTTTAATTTTCGAACATATATTCATCAATTCATAAAAACAAATAAACCATTAAACGCATCACATATTCAATTCCACTCTCATCAACTGATTTTTTTTTTACTTTTTCATTCTACGTCAATCAACAGCCGAAACCTGACGTCACGTTGGGTAAGAATACACAGTGTAATATCAAAAAATATATTTCGTGATTGATATACACCGTACATTGAGCTTAACATGTGATAAATAGTATACCTTTGTTAATATTTCTTATGTAAAATTACAACGAATAAACATGTTATTCCATCTAACCGTGAAATAGTTCCGTGCTATGTGCTCATGGTGAATAGTACCGTTTTTAAACTCGGAACACCTCTGGTGTTATCCAAATCGCTACTTTAACTTCAAAGTCTGATAACTTTAATTTGTTTATTATCAACAAAATCTACATCGCTGACAAATCAAGTTTTCTTCGGTATAATAAAATACCTATTTACTAACTATTCGGATAATAGCAAGTTTATGCCCCCCCCCCCCCTCCCCCGACAACAACTATTTTCCCCGGCTTCGCCTCGTGAAATAGTTGCTCTCTTGGAAGACAATAAACTTGATATTGTCCTCATAGTCAGTAAATATGTTTATAATATTGATTTTGCACCAGTCAGATGCGACATTACTAAATTTCTTGGGTCAAAGGTCTCAAAACTTTCAATCGACAGTGTGGCTGGATTACTATGCTTGTATATGCTATCATTTAGTTCTTGGGTACACGATTTTAAAAGAATGTTGCGGTCTTTCCCGGTGTCAAACCGTTTTGTGAGAACGACACGGTCAAAGCATTAATGCATTCGTAAAATTACGAGCGTTATTGGTACAATGTTTCTATTGGTACTTTTCTATTGTTTGGGATTCGTTTTTATAATTATTAGAGATTTTATTTTGTTTTGGGACAATCTCAACGTTTATAAGCATATAGTTCATCTTTAGTTTTTTCAATTTTCTCTGGATTTGCGCCAAATGCTGGTTAAAATTGGGCAGGTGATTCTTAAAAGTTAGAAAAACTAAGATTTACAGATGGACAAACATACAGATGGATAAACAAACTGCAAACGGGTTGACCCATAACCTCGAAAGATCAGAAGAGTTTTTTTGAGCGTATAGTTCAGTTTAGGATAGCTAAAATGTAAATCTTTGTGACCCTTAAATAATTACGTACATTTAGTAGTCAGTATGAAGGAAGGCGATGGAACACTCAGTCGTCGAGAATGATAATAATTTGTAGTAAACCCGTAGCTTATCGCTGTTATTGTGACATTGTACAGTGTGTCCGGAAGTAAAAGTTGGTCCCAGTCTATGGTTGGTTTACGGTCTAATGTTTCCTGCTCATGATCATCAATTTTCACCCTGTACCGGTTGACAAATCCATCCGATTCTTCCCATACGAGGTGAACTCCATCAGCAGAGAAGTTACTAAGATTGGTTATTATTGCTCCAGGTTTACGTGGCTCTGTAAGTAAAAATCCAATTCAATTATTCAATTCAAATGATCAAATCTATTATATTTTATAAAGAAAACCATGATATATACAGATTTACTTGAATTCTATTATTGGTTTAGAAAAGTGTACCTTATTATATTTTTAAAAATTAATAAATAAATCAAGAGATCAAGATTCAAAGTGTCATATAGATATGTAAAAAATACCTAAAATAGTTTCATAGAATGTTGTATCCACGGTTATTGTTTGTGTTGGATTGTTGAGTAGAACTAGAGAACGGACATAGAACCGATATAATCGTCCAGATTGTAGTGTGCACGGTGATGTGTATGACGTGTTGTTTCCGGCATAAACTCTTTCTGACGACTTCCAACCATTTTCGTTTTTCTCTTCTATGTAAACTTCGTATCCGGTCACAAGATCTGCATTCTGAGAAGGATGGTTCCAAGTTATTGAAACATCACATGTTGTACTTAGGATGGCAATGTTTCGTGCCCGTAAATAATACCCTGTATAAAGAAAAGAAACGGAGATAAGATACGGTAATAATAAGTAATTTGAAATAAAATCCCCCTTAGATAACGAGTCGTCTATATTTTCACTTCTATTGTTAAGTATTATTTATTTAAGGGAAACATACCTTATACATTTTATATATTGTTTATATATTTGCTTACAACCCATGTCACCCGTGCGAATGTGTTCGGAATGTTTTCTTTATCGTTGCTAAGTATGCAATAAAGCCAGAGGTGTTCGAATGAAAGTTCACGAGACTTCCCCGAGATTTGTTCAGTTCCTGTGAAATTTAGAGCGGAAGTATAAGTGTTCGGATAATATTCTCAAAATACGTAAGTACTGGTCGTTTTTCATATCATATCCTACTTTGATTTATGTTAAAACACGAAAATCTTTTAAGATGTATGTCTTATTTCATCATCTAGCAGTTATTTAAATTAAACGATGATATTCAGAACAGAGTTATCGTTCGTGTTCAACCACTCTACACGTGGTTGAAAATATAAACATTGGGTTGCTTAATAAAATCATAACCATGTTTGATGCGTGTGGTGTGCAATACCATGCTTTAAAAAAAAAGAATGTGTGTCTGTTTTGTATAAAAACTTAGTATATCGAGCCATTTTCAAGGAACGTTCTGCATAAAATAGTATAGTCTGTTTCACTTTTGATGCTATTACTAGGTCAGGCGCGGATCGAAAATTAATCCTTAGGGGGGATCACTACTAAACATGTTAATTGTTGCAACAGCAGAAAAAAAACTATTTTTTCTTCTGTCACATTTATTTCTAGAACTCATTTTATCCACCAATTAATGAAGATAAAGTTTAAAATCAATAAACGTCTAGATTTTATATTTGATTACAAGTACCTAGATTCTATGAAATAGACTATAAACACGAGGCACGATTTTTACTGCGAAACTGAAAGGGTCAAATAAAACCACGTGGTCTAAAATTTAAATGACAATAACATTCGCAGGGGTGCATGTGACTGGAGACAGAAACATTTATGTAGCATTTAAATTTTATACAATTATTAGTATCCAGAAAAATCAAGTGTTTATATTAGTGCTTTATTTTAATCTTACAATCTAAATGGTATTCATTAAATTATTTATTTTTTTCCAAGTAATAAGAATCCTATCGATTGTTTGCCGTATAATCCAACAAACAAGTAACGAAAAAATACTCACTATAGTAACAGACTTCATTTTTATGGTAATAGCTGGAGCTGCATAAACACAGCTTGTTACTACATGTTAAAGAGGCACCATACAAACATTCTCTGCTGTAATTACAGGACTCCAGAAATTTTATACCTAAAACAAAAACAATTTTTTGTCAGTAATCCGTCCATAATTAATATTTCAGATTTGAAAACCATTGGTTGTTTAAAAGCAGTTTTGTGAATTATGGTCATGTTTACCTTATAACGCTTTTTCAACTTTTGTTCTTTATGCATGTAAATTACAGATAACATTATACACTGATTGTAATGGATAACACTTGTTTAATAAATACAAAATGACATACTTCCTATGATATCAATACGAATATCTGAGAGACTTGAACCCCAGCCCTCAGAATTCCTTGCCATACATCGATAGTGCACATAACCATCTCGATCAAAGTCTATCCGATTGATGACAAGTTTAGGATTGAACATATCTAAAGAACTGCCTCTGTACATTGCATCTGATATGTTAAAGTCAAGTTGATTTCTCTGCCATTTTGTTTCCAGAGTTGGAGGGAAATTAGAGTTATTCCTGACTGTACAATTGACCTCCAGGTTCGACAAGTACGGTATGTTAGGCGTACCGAAAGGATTGATCGTCAATAGGGGAGTACCTTTTTGTGCCAAAAAAAAAAATGACATCTAAAAATTGTTTAGGCATTCATCAACAAGTAGGTCACAATGTCACGTATAGATATAAAAGCAGTAAACTTACGCAGAGTCTGAATCTCCTCCGTGTACCGTGGACTGTAACTTCCGTAACTTCTTGCCTGCAGTGCAACCGTGTAGTTTGTACCAGGTTGAAATCTTTCGGAGACTTCCAGATCATTGGATGAAGGGTGGGAAGTGATGATGGTTGAATATTGTTCACTGATAGTTATGAAATACGAATCAACCCTTGTGTTGTTTATAGGGACAGTCCATTTCAAATGTATTTTTTCTGGATGAAAGTTACTTTGATTTCTATCTATTGGACCAGGGGGTAAGGGAGCTACAATGCAAAAAGTAAATGCTTCATGAAATATTCTTATCAGTTTTACACACACATATCCTAATTCTGGATGCAAATGATATCAACAGCTGTATTGCTTACAGATGTATGAAAAATGACAATAACAAACTGTCAACCATCTCAAAAATCCATAAAACGAAATACAAATTCAAAGCAGAGCAACACGGACCTCTAAAACGATAGAGGTAGGATCAGGTGCCTAGGAGGAGTGAGCATCCTCTGCTGACCGATCGCACCCGCCGTGTGCTCTTTGTCGTAATCGGGAAACAAACGGCAAAGTCCGTAGACAACTAGGTGATTAATTATGGTCTAACAATTAGTATAAAAAATGTCAGCATGGGACCCAGTGGAAGATTGTATTTGCTGATGTAGCAGTCTCGTATTTTATAATTTAATTACATGCATATGTATATTACACATACATCATTTCATTTTTATATTTGTATGATTTTCTGAATGCATATATATTGTATCCTATAATTATTCAATTGATCTTAAAATACATATGGTCAAAGTTAAGTTGTGTCTTTTAATTTCATTGGTGTTTTAGTTTTTTTCTTGTTCGTTTATTGGTCAGTGGATTTCCCTTCACAAGTTCTTTGGTTTTTAGTTCAATCTTTGTCAAGAATTTGAAGAGTGTAGACCTTATTAAAAGTTAACGGACATTTTTGACAATTACATCTCTTCTTGGTAAGTTTATTTATAATCACTAATATTAATATCACTCTAATATTTCTACTAAATGTCAAATCAGTATTTAATCATATTTATAATTCTTTTGCACTTTCTCTGATTGAATGGATAGTGAGAGAGAGACTTTTGAAATAATTAGTTAAAGTGTAAATAGTTATAACTAAAGTCTCCCTATATGTGTTTTAATTAAAACTACTTTTATGATAGTGTAATAGTTGTATAATCAATTACAGAATGCACATGTATTTTGAAAATGAGTCGTCATATTGAACTTGGTTCAACTTGTACATGGTGCCTATTCCCATGGAATGGCATGTGTATGTTTATGCCTAGAAAAGCATAATGTATTATATGCACTATATGATTATGGCAATGATTTTATAACTCAAATGTAAATGAATGTAATTGGATATGAAGGAGATACGATGTAAAGTGTAGTTTACTTGTATAAGTTATCTCCCTTTATAAAGTTAAATGACTTCAATATATTGATTGTACATCAATACGTAATTACTTGAAGCTTATGTGTTTTATGCCGTATATTTATACTTGTTATATTGTTATTACAGGGTCAATTCAATTCTACCGTATATAACTGGTGTCAATAAAGGCCCGTTTAACGAACCCCAACAGGAGTGTTGATTCTTATTCATACATCAACGGATAAACCTGTTACACTGACTAGGTCGTTGTATCGACCATAGAACTTACGAAAAGATGACTTCAAACGAGACTGTTGATAGTCCTGTTTTATCAATTCGTTTGTCAGTAGCTTGCCTCGCCTTAGAAACTGTTCATACGAAGAGCATGCCCTTGCGTATCGAATTAACTGAGAGAAAAAACACCATATGCAGGTGATGAAGGTACATGTATATTGCTACATAAGTAAGGAAAGTTGACTATAGAAAAATTGAAGTCATCACGTTTATCATAACGTTTTGTTGTTAGGTTACTATCAATGTCCATTTCCAGTAAAATATCCAAATATGAAACAGATGACGCAGACTCTGTGGTATCTTTTATTTCAAGTTCACTGGGATATATCGAGTCGCCGTGAGTATTGAAGTAACAATTGTTAATTGATAATACGTCGTCGATATACTTGAATGTTGAGTTGAAGGCCACAGCGAGTGATTTATTTTTTCTTTTCAGATTGTTGGAATACTTGATTTCCCAAAACTACATAGATGTTGTCTATCAGAAACTCAAGCATCTTTTTAATGTCAACTTCAAAGTACTTGTGTGTGCAATCAGAATGGTTTTTAACAAAATAAACTTTTAGATTTCCAATGACAAGGTACGGATTTTTACGAGTTCAATTTTTATTGAAGAAACAACTGTCGATGATATCAAAAAGCCTAGATTTTAATTTGTCTTGGGGAATGGTTGTATAAAGCGTCGAAAAATCGTACGTTTTGATGTTATTGATTTTAGTAAGATTTTGTGCCCTTAAAGTTTCTAATAATTCTTTAGAGTTTTTAGTATCCACATCTGATTCCCACCGCGTCTAGAGTATATTGTTGTACAGTACTTTTGAAGTTTCTCCTTCACTACTGTAAGAATTTTTGTAAGGAGTAAAGAGAGAGGTTTGGTACAACATTTACTGGAACCTGCTATATATCTCTGTTTGTAAGGACTTTTGTGAAGCTTAAGTACAATTAAGGTAAATCAAATTCATTTTGTTTATTGGGGATATTAAAGATATCCAAAACCGATTTATGATTTTGAAGTATTTCCTTCTTGGAAAGGCTATGGGTGTAAGTATATAGGATTACCATATGTAGAATTGAAACCTAGTTCTTTGAAAATGCAATTTATATAATGTGCCTTACAAACAAAGACAATGTTGTTACTTGCCTTATCAGCAGGGACCAGTACATATTCATTGTGCAATCTATCTAGTTCTTTTCTCACTTCTGCTTTATTGAAAACAGAAGGATAGATGGTTTTCATTTGGCCTCTCAGTCGTTTAATACGAATTTTTAATATACATCTGATGCTTTTAACCCATGTATCTATCAACATGAGCAACTGTTTATAACCATGATAACATGGTCTTTGTCTTTATACCTGCAAAACCTAATGTTTCGCTTTGTCATCTGTGGATATGCATACTGAATACACTTTAAAACAACTTAAGTTATATGATAATGAGCTGGCCCATATTCTGTCATCGTATATAAGACTGGCCATGTGTTTCCGACAATGTTCAACCACTGTTCAGAAGTTGTTCGAATTTGATTTTGAAAATGTTTTAATAATTTTAAATGAGTCTTACCTAAAACTATTCCTAGGTCACTGCTCTCGGTGAATTGTTCTCTCGGTTGTTGAATCTGTACGTTAGATGCAATCGTGACATAATATCTGTAACCAGGTATAAAATTATATGGGAAGGTAAAGCTCGTCTTTTTGCCGACCGATTTACTGGTTATAGAAGTTCCGTTGTTGTGCCTAATGCTGACTGTATAGTTTTGTATCAGACCAAAATGGGACGGCTGTGTCCACACAAAATAGATTGACGATTCAGTAATGTTGTAATTGAAAATTGGTGCACGTAAGTTTGACTCTGTAAAAAAAAAGTTTATATTGTTTATGCGTTATGTCATGAATATTCTTCTATTGCCTCTGTCACAGTTTCTAAACTCCGACCAGTGGCCGCTGACATGAGGTGCTAACCACGACTGGTTTTCGTAGTTTTGCCCAATTTTAACTATTTAGTAGTCTGGGGACCAATTTTGTGTCCGTTTGGCAACATTATTACTTGATTTTTTTTTTAAATAATCACGTCAAGAGTAGATTTCTCTGAGGACCGATAATGTAATGTTTTGAAAATGTGTATACATTGTAGGTGGTCAGGGGATCTATGATCGACAGTCTCTGTTCCTTCCTCAATGATCGGGCGACGTTAGAAAGTCTCACAAAATTTTACTTTGCTAATAGAAATTGATTTAAATATTAAATAAAACTCCCTCTAGCATCCTCATGCAATTGTTTGATTTAAATTGAACAGTTTGTGTTGTAGTTTCTAAACATATTTATTTATTAATTGATTGAATTGATTTTCTAATTACATGTAACAATGGATCATTTCTATATAGTTCTTTAAAAATGAAAATCTAACCAGCCTCTTAACACAGGTACCAGGGTTTCTATTTAATGTCTGTATATAAAACTTTTGTACAATATACATGAATCTACAAAATTATGGTGATTCCTCACCCAGCAATGAATCGGTTAAAGCCATATTTTGCTTTTAAAATTATTAATATGACATCTTGTGTAATTAAACTATAAAACAAACATGTCCTACCTGGTTATTTTCTCGTTTCTGACTAGATTCTTATAAATATGTATACCCACTTGTTCATAAAATGTTTTTAGCCTGATTCATTTTTATTTCATTTTATTTTTTTTTTTTTTTTGCAGTTCTGAATAAATTGTTTGAGGAGAACACATGGTTTAAAATTAAAAGTTGTCCTTATACTTTACAGTTTAATAAAATTGGATGCGTTAAAAACCTTCACATCATTTTTAATGTTGATAGGTGGTCCCGTTGCCATATAAACAGAGGGTACTGGTCAAAATATAGCATTTTAAAGGTTATTTGAGGACAAATTATGAGTAATGGAAATAATATAGGCTTTCTGTGGTAGTATATATTATGAGAAAAATTGTCCAATTTCAACCAACAAAAAATGTGGACAAATGCACATATTTATAAAGTGTTTATATGAAAACTAAACAGAAAATCAAAGGATTGTTTCTTTTTTTTTCTTTTTTCATTTTATTTAAAATCGGAATTAATATCATGAAATATCTTTAAACTATTATGACCAATAAACAATATTGAAAAAGGAAAATTGACAATCGTTAATATGGCGGCAAGCTGAAAAAAGGAAATGCTAGTATTTTGAGACATTATTAAATGGGTCTTATTCATCCAAAAAAAAGAGGAGAAAAACCAAGTATGCTCTTATCTTTAACAGAGCTTGCAAAATAGAACTTTAATATTTCTTACAATGATAACTGTTGCTATGGAGTTTTCCAAATTTAAGAATTTCTGCGTAATTTTCTATATTATATGAATGTCCATAGCAAAAACACTACTGTGTTGCATAACAATTCATTATTTTTGTATATTATAAATGTGTACTTCAGTACGTTTATCTAAAAAACAAATACAGATGCTAAATATTAAAAGAATCATCTATGATACATGTATAGATCAAATTTACATTTAATTTTTCATTTTTCCCCTTTATTTGGTTTGCTACTATAGCAACATATATCAATTTTTATAAATATTATAAATATCATGTATGATGTAATGACATCGACATATATGTATAGTTGTAATAGCAACCCATTTGAGCTGATATAGAATCGAATAAAATTTTCCACTGTTTCCTTACGAATGACTTTATCAATTTTCTTCTGTCATATGACAGAATCATCATATAACAAATGTTGGTTTACATCTTTGATAGCTTATATTAATGGGCAAAACATTATTATGTGGCTTCAAAGTGGATAGGCTTTGCAGTTTTTTCCAATATTTAACCTCGGTACCCCCAGCCACCAGTTGTTCGTGTAGTGATGCTGTTTTCATATATGAAATATAAACAAAATTGGTGACTATGCGTGGCTAGACCCCTTAATAAAATGTTTGTTCTTACATACAAAAGTATTATCAAATCTACCGTATAACAAAAAGCTTAATTGTTTTTTATCATTATTTCATTTGTTCCTGATCAGGAGAAAAAGGCTTTTTGATAACCCGCAATTCAGTGTACCAATCTTGAAATCCTTTTCTCAAAAGATGCGTTATGTCAAGTTTTGATAAGATTGACCAAAAATCTTTTCAGAAGATGAATATGACGATATCGACAACGAAAATGACTTTTAATTTAAAAGTTCACTCCAAAGTTTTGCTTAAATAAAATTAAATGCAACTGCTACGTGCCAACAAATTTGTGTGGTAATAAACATCGACTTGAATAAGACCGAAACAAGTAAAGATATGACTCCAACGAGTTATGCCTAAGAATATCTCAAACAGGTAAAATTATATTTTCGTGTTAATATAAACTTTTTATTAGCAGTAAATAAGTCTTTGCATTTGGTGTTATCATTTTTTGAACAGTAGATGCATGGATGCTAAATCTAAAATCCGTTTCTTTTACTTACTTGGATAACATGCTTGATTGAATGGATAATACGAATCGTAGCACAGACATGTTTTGCGTGAACATTGTAAATATTTTCTTTCATCACATTCCCTGGTCATGTTGCAGTTGGCATTGTAATCCAAAACTAAGAAAAAAACCATATATTGTTTATCATTTTATGTTAAAGATGTAAGTATCGATCTTAATTACTCAATATACAATCCTATTTTGCAACATTGTTTTATTTTACATTTATATAGATTCTGTCAATTTCTTGTTTTTGTTCATTTTGGTGTTTTTTTTCAAATACAAGAACAAGATAATAATGATACAAATGTTCTGATTTAAATCACAGTAGTCAGAATGGTAAAGTCATAGCCATTAAAACAGATTTTATGGCATATCTTGGCAAAATAACTCTTAAAACACCATTCTAGAAAGCAGAATTATTTTTATTCAAACTTATGTTTTAAACATGTCACCTTTAAAATCGGACGTTTTTCATACATTCAGAGTTTTTTATGAAATCCACAAAAGGTATAAAGGTATTCGTCTTAGGCATTTACATGTATTTCACTCTTTTATCTTATTTATATTTCCTACAAATATTACCCCTAACTTCAATACATTTTAAAGGTCTTATTCAGCATTGGAATGCGCGTATGTATTCATAAAGGGGCACCACTACACCTCTGAACAGTGTTGCGGAACAGGATGAAAACGACGTCAATATAGTAAATAGTAATAGTAAAGAATCACATGGTGATGCATATGGTGAATATAAATGAAAATTCAGTTGCTGTTTCCCTATTTAAAAAGCAAAAACCTCGGTCTAGTATGTGTAGGAGCGTTATAGTGTAAAAGTTTTGAAACACTTTCGACTTTTGATGGGAATCTTAGAAAGTGCATCATAAGAAATTAAAAAAATGCAAAAAAATAGTCCTTGTCGTGCCTCGGCGTTAAGTAATTGAAGGCTGGTCGCTATTAAGTGAGTTATATTTTAATTCCCAGTTTCCTCCCGGGTTCATTAAAATTATTGAGTCATCCTTGACTGCAATTTCATATAGGCAGGCCGAGGCATTTTTTCGAAAACTATCAGTTTTTGTTGGAGATTTGCTATCGCATTCCTATTTCATCATCCAAATTTTGGGAATTTACCTCAGAGAAATCTTTCTGACACCTTAATACGTGTATTCTTTATTTTTTTTTTTAAATGCTAGCCAATAAACTGTTTACTATTTTTCCAATTCTGTTTACAGTCAGTGTTTCATCTCTGTCAATGTTTTTACTGCTGTGATAATTTCCCCCTCATAACTGATCTTGGCATTCCGGATAATTTGATATCCAAATAAGTTTCTATTATGGGGTGATATACTCATCAGCATACGGTTTGTATTGATATACAGAGCTTGAATACAATAATACGAGTTCTTGGAAAATTACTCTTTAGTATTATTCATAGATAAACACGATATTTGATTTCATTTCAAAATCATATTCTCACGTGGGGGGTAACGGGCAGAGAGAATGATTCATAAGAATTTTTCTTGTGAAAATTTTGGTCGGTTCAAGCATGCGTTTTGTTTGGAGGACATTTAGTGTCATTATTTAATGACGAGCTCTCCATAGTAGTAAGTAATCATAATACAAACTTCCATAGACGTGCTGCAGACGAACAGTGTTGCTTGAGCACCAGCCGGTAGAGATTCTGCCTTGTAGCCGGTATACTCCTTCGTCATCAAAGTCAACGTTGTTTATCACGAGTTGAGAGGGAGCCAACGCATTGGTGTCTAGATACTTTTTTTCATCTGGGTTTATGTTTTTGAGAAAGATGCCATTTTGCAGTTTTTGCCATCGTCCTTCTGTAGGATAGTCTAATTTGGCTTCTACTGTTCCTGTAAAGTTAATTCTCTTCCCAAAAGTGGCATATAGAAAACTTGGATAAAGTATCAAAACAGGGCACGCTAGAAAAAAAAATATCACATAAATAAAATGGTACTTTTAACTATTGTTTAATAATACCTTCCAACAATAATTTATTATATATTGCTGAAATTAAACTGAATATTAATGAAATGTCAAATTGTTTATTTTTCTACTTCATCTATTTTAAAACAAACATTGTTTACACTTAACATAGAAACATTCTATTGATACGTTAATCAGATTTTTTTTTTCACATTTCGCAATTGGAGTTCAGTGCTAATAGATAAAAAAAATATATCAAATTGTTAAAGAGAAAAAGTGAACAACACATTTAAATGATGAGTCTAAAACTTTGTTACGCAAATTTTAATTATGTTACGTGATTTTTTTTCTAATTAACTATATCAGCTTAATTCATTTATAAGGAATTAAAATCAAACTAATTCTAAAAATCGTACAATGATTGCTTCCTGTTGAGTCCTGCGAGTCGGTCTGCTGTCCATTTGTCACTTTAACACTCAGAAGGTAAATTATTCCAAAGAGGACAAATGTAACTGACATGCGATGAGTAATCATTCTGGTCTTCCAAGTGGAATGAAATTTATATCTTTTTACATCTAATGAATAACAAAGTTGGTATATCATTGTTGGAATCATATAATATATCATTAGAATCTCATTCGTCATAGCATATTATTAATTCAACTCATTCTTAAAAAGGTAATAATAATTTTTTAATTTTTATTAGGTGAAATGGTCGCAAAATCTTTTTAACACTTTACTGATTTTTTATCAAGTATTAGTTGGCATTAATAAAATAATGATTTATTTTCAAAGATTTAGAAACTTGCGATTAAATGTTTACACTAAATTATCTGTCACGCTCTATTGATATTCATATTTTACGTATTCATGTCTCCACATATTACCTCTAACACAATATTTGAATTGCCGAATGCTACAAAACTATGTAGTTTTGAATGCTTTACTTCAAACTGCTTTGAACTGTTTCATACACGGAGGTGTGCTTGTTCAATACAAAACATATTAAATTTTTATTCTTTCTCATAGAAGAGCATACATATGGAAATCTCATAACATTGCGTAGGAATCTCATACTATATCGTTTAAATTTTACATTATAATTAAGCTGTAAAACTGCAAAAGATATGCTTGAAAGGACTGTAAAATTAAACCCTTTAAATAACGCATAACGGTTCAACATATTAAATATATTTATTACTGATTGTAAAATACAATAAATTTATTAGAAAAATAAAATAAAAGTTACTCCGAATTTTAATATCACCTTTAATTTTGTGCTATATCTAATATTAAAAAAATCATTAACTACCTCTCTCGTGTTGTTCAATTCCTCTATGAAAATGATAGAAATTTTCAGTTTTAAGAATCAATGTTGACAAGATTGGCCAATAAATGCAGAGCTGATAAGATAGACCCTATCAGAAACCAGGCACTTGCACCACATTGAAGGTTAGGTCAAGAAAGCGGAAGATACCAAAGATAAGTTTAGTTAGAGGACTTTTTCTTCATTTACAAGAAATCACAAAAGATAATTTTGAAAATATGTAAAATATATTTGAGTTTGCTATGTGAGAGTATACACACCCGATTATATTTTCCTGTTTGAAAAAAATATTACAATTCATAATGTTCAATACAAATTACGGGTTTTATCTATATTCCTAGAGATGCATATCATTAGTGTTTTTAAATAAATAAAAACTCGATAAATTAGTACTATTTGAACATAATTATTATAAATTCTTTACTTCCATCGAATTAACTTTTGAATATAAGCCTTTACTTTTTCAAAGATTGTTGCTACACAAATTATGAAAATATGTATTTTTTTAATCTGAGTATGCGTTTCATTGGCCGATAGATGTATATTGCCAGTTGACAAATTAAATTCTTTCAAATACTGTAGATTCCTAAATAAAAGCGAGGCATTAATATCCGCGTAAAATCGCGAAAAGCACCCTTTGCGGATTTTAAAATCTCGCCATTATTTCCTGAGAGTTAAGAACTATAAGAAATAAAGAGAAAAGTTCCACGTTCGCGATTTTATATTCTCGCGATGAGAATACAAAACAGCGGGATCGCGGAAATAAGTACTCGCGTAATATTAGGAATACAGTATGCACTATGTTTTGAATATTTCTTATCCATTCAGTCCAATTAAGCGACTTAACTTGTTACTTCTCAACATCATGTCTTTCTCAAAATAAAAGTGCTGTATTACGTGTTTACTTCCTAATTTTTTGAATGAACTCATATTGCTCTCCTTAACATTAATAATAAAATAATGGGGAAAGTTTTATTCAGATTTGCTTATTTTCGTTGCAGCTCTACTTATTTCGAGTGAATTTTGATTCTTCACCCAAAATTGGTTATACAATTTTCAAAACACACTGTTGATTAATAACCATAATATTGGTAAATTGAAAAAATAGATCAAATCTTGATTTAATAAAAAATTGGCGTGTACCATTTATTGTCGATTCTAAAAATATTTTTATTATTTATAAAATTGATAACCTTATTTACATTTTCATACTTATTGTTAGGCCATTATTAGTCACCGAATTGTCTACGGATTTTTTTTTCCGTTTTCCCGATTACGACAAAGAGCACACGGCGGGTGTGACCAGTCAGCAGAGGATGCTCACTCCTCCATGGCACCTGATCCTACCTCTAATTTTTGTAGAGGTCCGTGTTTGGTCTGCTCCTGTTTTCTATTTTTCCTTTGGACTTTTGATTTTGGAACACTGTTCGTTATCACCACATTTCATCAAGTTTTTATAGTGAAGATTAAAGTTCGAAGAAGTAAGTTTGCAGAGTAATCGATCAGAAATTGAAGCCTACTGCATGATTTTTGTCTCATAGTTACAGTCGTTATTTGCAGTTAGGAAAGTAAGCATTGATAAGATTGTTAGAAAGATTTATTTTGTCATTTAAACTTATCTCATTTCAAGTCCACACAAACCCGGAAGTCTTTCTGAAATGGTGATCCACAGAACATGCAGGATCGTCATGTATGCCATAAGTATGTTATCTTAACTTTCTCCTTTGATCGATATTGCTCAAAAGACACACCCGGTGTAAAAACATATTTGACATAAAGAAGTTACAGATATATTTAAATATCAAACATTTGAAAACAACAATCAATCACAGCTTTTGGGAAACTTTGAAATAGATGAAATATTTAAAATTAAATATAAACAAATTAAAACGAGAAGTTATTATATTATCAATGAGAATTAAGTAGTTTGATTGCACTAATGTAAGATAATTATGAAGTCAGCACCCTGGATATATTATCTTTGTAAATGTGTGAAAATTTGTAAATGTGTACGATATTTTCGACTTAATTTAGTGAATGATCATGCATTGATCTAAAATGTTTAAATCTTTACCCTAGCATTAAACAATTTTAAGTCTTATTTTTATTCATACAAAATAAGATCAGACTGTGCGTTGTGCATGTCAGAATATTAAAAACAAACTTCCTTTCTTCTATGTTCTGATTCTACGTTCATTTTAATATATTACATGTAGAATATGTAAAACTCGTTGGTCGATCTAATGTCTTTTATTTAGAAAAAACCACTCTTAACTAATCTGAAAAATATAACGAGAATTAAGCAGATTTGCCCTTAAAGTTTATATTGGTTTTCCCCTGATTTATATTGAATTCTCCCTTATCTAAAACGGGAAGTGTTGTAGAATTTTAAAAAAATCTTGGCAACATTAAAGTGGCTTGTCTTTGTCTTTAAATATTTCTATTTGAAATTCTTCAACTTGATTGATAAAGCTCACTTAAAATTTTTCAAAATCTATTGAAAGCAATTAAAAAAACATTTAATACCGATTTATGTCTTTTTTTTCATTTTCTATTTTTACATCGAAAAAAACCCAGGTCATCAACAATCAACACTACGTCAATATTTATATTTAACCACTTCACAGCTGTGTGGCTTGTTTTTGTAGATCACATAGATGGATGACAAACAAATTATCTTAATGTACATAACAAAATATTAAGCTTTGTTCTGGATTTATTTTTTTAAAAAAAACATAAAAAGTCACTTATTTTTTCCTACTAAACATTGTGTTTCTAATGTTATATTAAGAAAAAAGAGATCCTAGATATACAATCTGATTAAAATCAGCCGTTCTGATACGCTACCGCTCTCGAACATCTGAAACAAGCCGCTTAGAGGTCACGTCCGAACGACCTTTCGATAAGCCAATCAAATTGGGGCAAGCAAAACTCTGCCAGCAGATAATTTCCCATAAATCTGTGCGGTTATATTTACCTTGCTGTTACTTCACCCGATAGTTTTTAAGAGACGGGGATTCTCATTGGTCAAAAAGGTCACGACCTTATATTTAAATATTTAGATTGTCGGGTCGTTCGGACGTGACCTCTAAGCGGATTGTTTCAGATGTTCGAGAGCGGTAGCGTATCAGAACGGCTGATTTTAATCAGATTGCTAGATATATTATTCATGGCTTAATAATTGCCGATAGTGGGGATCAATATTTCAAGCTATTTAAAGCTCTGTTTTATTTTAAACAAACATGTTAGTTTCATCCCATACAGTTTGTTTTTAAACAAGCTAAGTTTTAGTTTTGAAAAAGTATTACATTTCCTTTTATATACTCTGTATGCTTTTCGCGTATCTATGTGGATCGCACAAAGGTCACTGTTTGTAGTCAGGCGGTACAATAAATTTGATTAATGTTCTGCCTATGATGAAGACATATATGCAATTCAAAATCCATCTCACTTTGCACTTTATAGATATATTAGTCATTGTTATCCAACATGGTTTATCACTCAAGATTAAAGTGATCAATTTTGTCAGACCTTAACGATTTTTTGTCGGATTTAATAAATGAGAAAATCAGAAGGGTTTTGCAAAAACACGCATTGATAATCGATAAAGAAAGTTCGCGAGACTCACATATAGAATAAAACGGATCAGGAAAACCAAACAACGTAAGATTTTCTGAACTTAAAATTTCATTCTGTTAAATAGGTGGTTTACTTAGTAAACCGTCACCTATAAAGATAATTGGGTTTTTTAATCGAACGACAAACGCATTTTTAAGTATGACAAATAAGACTACCTTTATCCTTTATTAATACATGTTTCTCGATTAATGCATTTATACATATATATGTATTTATTTGTTACATAGTGTGAAGTTGGGTAGTTCTAAGTGAATAAAAAGCCATTGCTCTGTACTTGTGTGCACAATTTGCATATAAAACAACATATAAAACCTTTTATTAATTGCTTTTTTATCTTTTGACAACAGTTTTGGTGGTTTTTGGCATAAAAAGGTCAGTTTAACAAATGTTTACATTTTTGGTACACATATGTTCAAGATGGCCGGACATCCCCCTTAAAATAAATACTGAGTGTGCATCTTTGTGTTGTGAAAGCAAAGCTTGTGTCAAGTTTGTAGTTTACAAATCAGTTGCCAAATAAAAACTACCATAGTTAAGACATTTAAAATATATGTGAAAACACTCTGCAGGTGTCTCAACAGTATTTCCCCGAAGGTTCAAACATGGCTGAGGCAAAATAATTTCCAAATTTCCCTTTGAATTTGGGCCCCCCCCCCCCCCCCCCCGCCTCACTTTTTTTGTGATGCAAAACAATGTGTATGATATCTGACTGTCCCACGTTTGTTATAATACAAGGGTTTTTTTTAACTTTTGATGCGTGTTTTTTCAGGAGGGTAGTGAAAAGGCCCGGACTTTGTTCTTAAGGACTTTGACTTAAACAAAATCTCTTGCCTTGTTGAAAGGCCCTGTGTTTTTGCTTCTTAAATGTATATGAAGTGTTGTATTAAAAGATATCAGAAAGATTTTTTTCCAGAAGATCGTTCTGAATTTATATCTTTATCTAAAGTTGCATAATTTTGGTTAGATTATATAGCAAACTTTTATACTGAAGCGACACCTACTAACTATTGTGTTCATAATTAAAACTGTAGGGTCCAATGAAATGCCTTATATTATGCACGAAATGTTTTGTTTTTGTACAGTTAAAGCTTAATAAGTGTGATACTAACCGTGATAATACATATATTAAAATCATATATTTTTCAAAGATAACAGAACTCAAAAAATGAAACTAGATTTAAAAGTCCATAGAAAACTGAAAAGAGTTGGCGGTTTGCTTGTTCTATTTTGCTTGAGGACAATTCAAAGCAATAGTAAATAGAAGATTTACTAAACTTGACTATCACAAAACAAGCTGATAAAAAAAAATAATCATAAAACTGAGAAATTTTTGTTTTTAAATTTTAATATTTTAGAGCTTGTCATACTTTGCTTTTTGTCCTATATATTTGCAGATGGATTTTTTTACGCAGCAATTATACATTTACTATGGCCGAATTAAATTACAATCCAAATCGAACCATAAAACTTTAACTACCAAAAAAAACAATCTCAACAAAATAAAACTGATATCAGGATACAACCGATGATAAAAACAATACACCTTAGGCCAATGTTTATTTAGCAGAGAACAGTTGGCAGTGCTGTATCTTGCTTATAATTATTATAGTCATCTGACATTAACATTTTAGTTATCGTTATAAAAACTTAGTAGTTAAAACATTTTAACACTATGTAAAAAAATGAAAAATATAATTAGAAATGTATCAGATCAAATTGTAACAATGCCCCTCTAATAAACTCTAAACATAGTTCGTTCTTGTACGCAAGGTGTATTGACAAAAACGTTATTTTGAAGGTCACCAAACAAACATGGCATATCACTCAAGCTTAAAATATTTAACGATTTTATTTTGGGCTGGATTTAGCGATTTTCTTTTGATCACAAACCAGGAAGTCCTTCAACACATCACGCAAGACTAATAGCTGAAAAGAGTATATGAGACTAAGTTTAAATAAATTAGGGGACATCAAACAATTTAAGATTTTCCGTGTGTAAATATGAGAAATATCTCAAAATGACATTCTGTTTACTTTAAAACTGCTAATCTTATCAAGGGATATACTTTGGTATCCGAGATTAGAACCGTTACCGTTAGTTGTGTCTTTCAACTGGATTTATAATTTACACAAACTTAAAGTGCATCAACAACTAAAAAAACAACCACCTTGGAAACCCTTTTTAATAATAATGAATTTATAAACATTGATATTTAAATCTGATTTAAATATTAAATTTTACTGTTGTAAAAATTATACTTTGTCATTTGCATAAATTTGTGTTCTACGGTAAATAGCTAAAAGAAATGAACAACTCATTTGAATTTGATTTTATCCCCATTTGTCCCTCAAATGTACACTTAATGTAAAAAAAAAAACCTAAAGTGTATATCAAATATGAAATTGATGTCATAAATTATTATAAATAGCGTAAATGTTTTATTATTTGAAGAAAAAACTTGAAGGAGTGTTTAGAGGCCCAAGGCCTCAGAAACGGTACAAAGTGTAGCATTTTTTCCTTCACTGTCACAATCCCACCTAACAAGATATTACGCTTCTGTGACATCAGTGTGATCCAATCAATGGAAGAAATTCACAATTTATTTTAAAATTGACATGGGTCTCGAAAAAAAACACCCAAATTCAAACCTATAGTAACTGTCATGTAAGCGGACACCGTGGTTCGATGATGTGGTGTATGCTAATAATTGATCCTCAGATATATTGGACTTCATGCCGAACACGACACGTAATCGCTACATATAAAAGAACAAAAACGCATTTTAACAGAGCATTCATATATTTCAAAATTCTTTAATATGTTGAACGTTCGGTAACGAATTCCGGAGAGGTCAGCGTTTTGTAGAAAAAAGATTGTTACATGGTCAAGGACAGGGTCATATGTAGAGGTCAAAAGTAAATTTGATGATGACGTTTTGCATTTTTCACCACTTAAATAAAGATATCTTCAACTTATTTCTGAAACAGTATAGAGAACAAATATTAATTGTTTCATTTAAATTTATTTATTTTTGATTTTATAAGGATAAATTTCTTTCTATTTCACATACATATATATCGATATATTTTTGTTGGCACAGTCCAATAAGTTGATATTATGCAATATCTTAGTAGTGGAAATCTGTTACCGTCCATAAAAAATGGGGATATGTACAGGTATATATTGTTTTTTCATTTACACGTATCATATTCTAAATGAAAAATCAAAATTACAAAAGATTATATACACAAATTGTCTTATTTGAGCAGTTAAAAGTCTTCAAAAGCTTAGAACAGCTTATTTCAAAACTGACGGATATTGCTTGATTAGAGTGCGGAAGGGTACAGAAGGTCAAAATAATTATCAAGTAATCTTTTTTTTTAATGTCAATTAGAAACGATTTTTGCTGAAATATAGCAAATTTAAATAATAAATACACGTATTTATACAATAGACGAATAAAATTGAGAAAAATCAATAGACACAAATATACAGATTGACTCTTTTGGAAGATAATTTTCATTAACCTTATCTTAATTACAGGCACTTGAGGCATGGACAACCCCTTTTAATTGTTGTGAGAATTGTAAAAAATGTCAATCAAAAATGGAAAACAGTGGAATTATTGCCATCTCCTGAAAACGTCTGATGAAAAAAGGAGTTTATCCGATGAACACGCCTTAATGTTGGTCTTCATTTTGAAAAATTTTCATCAATGACTGGTGACGTCTTAACCTAACTTAAAACTTAAAACTTGTTTCCTAATTAAGAAACAAGTTTTAAGTTTTAACTTAACTTAAAACTTGTTTCTTAATTAGGGTTTTTTTTTCTGGGATCAAAACTAATGACTTATTAGAATCACATCTTTATTTTTTCTTCATTAATAGAATGGTTTTCTTTGTAAACCCTCTTAAAATATAATAAATAGTGAACGTCATATACATCACTTAATAAGCCTCAATGTTGAATTAATATCCACATACATTTAAAAAACGATTTATTGTTCATAACAAAATTATTTTATGTTACACTCATTGTTTTCACATATATCGTTCTCATATACACATATACACAGACATATTTTCTTAAATAAAATTCTTAATAACTCACTTTTGATAATTCATAATTCTGATACACTAGATACACTGTAGATAAAAATACAAATTAAAAGAAATTATTTAAAAGTATTTATACATACATGGCATTTTAAAATATATGCATAAAATAGTATGCAAATCATTATAAATGGATTATCTATGTTTAATCATAGACTAGAAGCATATAAAAAGCAAATATCTATATAGATATAGATTATGCTGACACGCTCCGCTCTTGCATTCTTTAATACACTCGATGACGCTGTGAATAGAAAATAAACTTATAGATATAAAATTCAAATATCAAATATTTTTGATACATAATTCTTACATTAAAAACTCACATTAAAGGATTAATAGCAAAAACATTAAATAAAATTTTATGACAAAAAATTATCATGTAAATTGTATTTGTTTTCACATACTTTTAGAATAAACATACATACTCGTGCTGATCTTTCGTTCCTCCTCCCATTTTGCTGTCTCTGTGTTCGTCATAAAAAGGAAGGTGGAGTTAAATATCATATCATTTTCACATCAAAAGTAATATGTGCTGGTACACTTGATTCTGAATTACCTGGTACTGTGTTTCTCTTACAAAAACATGATAACTTATGTTATTCACATAATCCATATCTAAAATATAATAAAAACATGTACTCACATTGTATCAATTTTATATTAAGACAAACCGTACAAGGATTGTGATCACTATGGGTTTTTAAAAAAAATTTTAGACATAAAGAAATTGATAAAAATTGCACAGGGTTCTAGCTCTTGAAACTGTTTGAGTTATGTATTCTTATTGACATACTTGTTTTCTGGATATTAATAAACATGTTTTGAAATAAAACTACCTCCATTACCATTTTTATTATTGCTGTAAACATGGCGGGAAACGTCATCCAATTCAAGATACTCGTTAGAGTACAGATCACATGAGATAGTGGACTCATAAACTGATTAAGTGTCGTCGTTAGATCCGGGCTCTTTTGAGTAGGGATTACTACTCAATTTCGATTCAAGTTTTTCAATTCTAAAATAAATTACAAATCATTATATCAATCTTACATGTGAAAAGAAACAAGGAAGTAATTGCCCCATCGACTTTTGGCAAAATGGAAAACAAAGTATTTTCAGAAAACCAAAACGATTATTGGAATGTTATAACACATAACGCTCACCATGCTCTTATGAAAAGGTTTGAAAAAAATTGTCTAAAATTCAGATTACAGTTAAAAATGTATAATTTGTGTTGTCTCATTTAATAGCAAGGCAGAACTAGAAAATAAATTAAGTGCTTCAATCAGTTACTTACATACTTACATTGACTTACAAATGAATAAACGCATGTTGATTTTAAAGAAATAAAACAGTAATATGCGATATATACACAGAACCTGACCATAGTACCGTATGCAAACTGGCGGCCGTGTAAAACAAATAAAGGAGAATTTATTTTCTCGATTTCTCGATTCTTGCAAAGTAAGAAGTTTTAACAGCCATACATAAATGTAATAGCCGACGCCACGTACAATGAGGGGTTCCATTTGTTTATTCTTAGAAAAGAAAATACGTTATAAAAATTTTACGAAAATAGAACAACTGTCAAGAGAACAGACGATTGTATTAGTATAAATTGCCTTAATAGCCGGAAAGCTGATTGTAGCTGATTGGAATAAACCCAAATAATGTGTAGAAGGTGTGAAAACGTAATTCTAGGAGAGGTTCAGTGGAAAACATAGAAAGATCGGATAGGAAAGGTTCGGTGTTATCTGACCGGGGAGATGGTGTATTTAAAAGATCGGTCAAGAAAAATACTGGTTATGGCCAGGTACTGTAAAAAAAATATTAACCTCTTCGAAAGGCAGCTGTCGGTTTGTTTTGATTTTCTTTGTCGACAATAAGACCAATAAGAGTGCACCTACAACTATAGAAACTGGTACACTTATTCCAACGGTTATGGTGATGATTAATGTATCTAAAAAAAAAGCTTTTTTGTAATTGCGTCAGTCCTTTTTTGCGATTTAAAATGGTTCTTATAGCAAACTATACCGGAAATAATTTAAGCGTTTTGATAATTTTGTGATGTAAAAGTAATCGCGAAAAAAGCGAAAATTATATATCATTATTACTGGATATAAAGTATGTATCTGGTGCAAAAAATAAAATAGCCGTGACAAAATTATTTTTTAATGAATAAATAAACTCTTGTTTTCAAACTTGACGAACAGAATAATAGAGCAAAATATTACTGTCTTGCAAAAGTTGAATGCAAGATGAACACAGGAAGACTTGCCAACATCTTACTATCTATTCAATAAAATCAAATAAAAAGTCTAAGTGCGTGAACGGGCTCATTAGAATTTATTTTTATATATTGCAGATACACACAAAACCTTCACTATTTTGACAAAAATTATAAATTTGAGAGGCGTAATCATTTTTCTAAATTGAAAACATTATTGAAATGAATGTTTTAGTAATCATACTTTAAAGTAATAAAGAATTTGTAATAAAATTAAGCTAGTACCTGACAAAGATTTAGAGATAAAGCTGGAATGCAACATTGACATAATGTTAGTATAATCAAAATAAAGCATATTAATTCAATTATCATATACATAACCAGTAACTTTTATTACCAATGAAAATAACTTTGAGATCATAGTATAATATGAGCCAAGATTGTTTTTTGAAGTAAAATTCCTCATATCGTATGAAAGTCATCGGCTTTATTAATTATTATTACTATAATAGAAGATATTTAATAAAGTTAAATCAATTGACTTATCGATAATCCGGACACATTAGTTTTAAACTAGAATTTAAATACATACACACACTTGGCAATTCCATAAGTATCGTCACAAAGCTCTCCATTCAGACACGAACTACCAATGCCTTTTAATAATGCGCATGGTGTAGACGATTTCGTAATATCTATCATATATGATAGATATATATAATAAACACAAACATGAATTATCTATATAGAATTCATAGTCTATATAATATTTATAGATAATTTTAAATATATTAACAAATGATAACCCGTGTTTGAATGTTGTTGTTCTTATTTAAATGTATATCCAGTCTCTGATTGGTCGTTTAAGTTACTCAGGTTATTCGATAATTAGCTGCGTATCGTGCAACAGACCCCCGTCCGCCCACCCCGTTTCTTGTATAGGTGATATTGATGTTAATGAAATGTGATTTTTATATTGTGTGATTTTGAATGAAAAAAAACGAAAAGAGTTGATTGTACATATAATTTAATCAAGTCTGTTGCAATCGCGCATCAAAGTCTATCCGATTGATGACAAGTTTTGGCTTGAACAGATCCAGAGAACTGCCTTTGTACATGGAATCTGATATGTTGAAATCAAGTTTGTTTCTTTGCCATTTTGTCTCCAATGTCGAAGGGAAATCAGAGTTATTCCTGTCTGTACAATTGACCTCCAAGTTTGATAGATACGGTATGTCAGGCCAGCCCGAAGGATAAATTGTCAATAGAGGGGTACCTGGATGTAGAAAAAGAAATGACATTTGTAAACAGTATTAAACACAGTGCGCAAATTCACATATCCTACGCTTACACATTGCTTGTCAGCGATTTGATAATTAATGCCAACGCATGCCTTAAAACAGCAAGTAATTTATGTTTATATTAACACGTTGTAGTTTTATTGCAATGTGTTTGGTCAAAAGTCAGTAACCGGTAAAAAATGCT
The DNA here is from genome assembly GCA_016163765.1 of Magallana hongkongensis. Lineage (NCBI taxonomy): Eukaryota > Metazoa > Mollusca > Bivalvia > Ostreida > Ostreidae > Magallana > Magallana hongkongensis. The sequence continues at coordinate 4,234,499 of WFKH01011801.1, forward strand.
GATATCGCTCTATTTGACCCGATGATATAGCATTTTAAAATCTGAACGTTTCACATATTTTTATATTATATTTCAGGTTGGAAAAAAGTTTGTAACTTAAATTTTTAATATTTATAGATATTATAGTAAGGTTTCGTTTCACTCAGTTATTTAGTGTAGTATTGTGTTGGAAAATAATTGTACTCCAAACAATACTGGTAGTACGGTTATCATCTTGAAATTTTGTTCCTTACATTTTATAGAAGAAAAATTCATAATCTTCGTACGAGGAAATTAAATCATGTCCTGAGGTGTTAGAGTTGTTGCAATGACAGTCTTTTTACTCCAAAAGCAGTACACTCACGTAAAGTTTGAATCTCCTCCGTGTGTCGTGAACTGCTATATCCGTAACTTCTTGTATAGAGTGTTACCGTGTAGTTTGTGCCCGGTGTGAATCCCCTAGTGGCAACTTCCAGATCATTGGACGAAGATGAGAAAGAGATTGATGAATGCCGATCACTGATAGATATTGAGTAGGAATCGACTCTTGTTTTGTTTATTGGTACTGCCAATTTTAGATGTAACTTCTCTGAATGAAAATTGCAATGGTGTCTATCTTTTTGACCAGGAGTTAAAGGAACTAGGAGCACAGTTCAAAAACTTATGCAAATGATGCATTAAGCATTAAAATCAATGTTCGCACACAAAGATTCCGAGTTACAATGAATAAAACTTAAATAATAGAAAAAAGCATACTTAAGTATATAAGTATTAAAGGTCATACATTTGATATAATAGGCATTGTTCCGAAGGTTTGCATAATGATTCGAACGTTTCATTGAATATACTCTTAAATAATACCTAAGACTATATTTTACTCTCTGTAAACGGTAAAATATTCGCTTGGAAAGTTGATCCTCACATGAGATGCTATCCTGGCATAACATCTGTTACCAGGTATAAAATTATATAGGAAGAAATAGTTAGTCTGTTTCCCGACCGATGAACTGGTTATGGACGTTCAGCTGTCGTGATTGATACTGACTGTATAGCTTTGTATAAGATCTGAATGGGACGGATGTCTCCACGCAATTTAGATTGAAGTTGCGTTAATTTTGTAATCGAAAATTGATGCAGGTAATTTAGACTCTGCAATTAACGTAAGACGTTTTAACTTGACAGTATATTTAAATTAATTTATGATACAATCACTAATATGATTTTGAATTTGACTTTGAAGAGGGTGAAAAAGAGGACTTTTAGGAAGAAATTTTCTTTTCTTTTTTAGATAAAACAACCATATAAAATATCCTCTACAAAATTATGATATGGTAATATGTTTAGCATGTTTGAAAACCGAACAATATCTATTAAATCTATCTATCTATCTATCTATCTATCTATCTATCTATCTATCTATC
>WFKH01011801.1:4244097-4276976 GCA_016163765.1 Magallana hongkongensis
TTACGTTTTTTACGTAATATCAACCCAAATGTTCCTGATAAGCTGAGAATTTACAACTAGAAAGAACCAATGATATAAACGTTACTGGTACTGTGCCATTTATTGGCTAAAATGTATTGTCGTATTTAATTTATAGCTGAATATTTTTGCATAAAATTTGACAATGTAAATGATTGATCTTTCTTTATGTTAAGTTTTATAAATATGTAAAACACAGAACAACTTTTTCAAGTGCTCCTTAGAACAGTTTTCGCTGATTCGTTACTAAACAATGAACCAGTTATCGGCTACGTGATTTTAACGTAATATAACTAATAAATAGCTAAAGAATTTATTCATTCATTTATTGACAAATATATAGTTTATAGCGAAACAAACTGCAAGCTATATGCATAACAGCATCACAAATCCAATTCTGTAGAATATAGTTAATTTCTTTCACTTTTTTTCATTGGTATTTTGCCAAATTGAATGCAATATAGAAATTTTTTAATGTGTTACAAGCTAAGAAAGTCATCTTGCATTTTTATCATATTACGTCATTCCCAACCGCTGGTTGTGAAAGTATGTAAATTAAGGTAGCTCACTACACCAAGGCTTAAACTTTTTATGACACTACGTCACAAGAAGGCGATTTAAATATTTTGTTAATTGTTTATATATGTGATTTTGTTTGAATATCTTCATTGCTCAGTGGTTAAAGTATGGGGTTTGTAAACCGCTGATCATAAGTTCGAATCCACTTGGAGCTTTTGTTCATATTTACTAAATCATTTTTTGGAAATAATTTTTTATCCAAATATTTTTTTGCCATCTGTAACATGGCAAAGTATTTTGACCATGGTTGTTAATGATTATCCCTCTTACATGCACACAGTCATTATTTTACAAGCTTGACTTAAAAGAGATATTAATAAAACACACACAAGTATATATTACAAAATTTGTTACCAAAAATGTTTTGATTTACAATAAAATTAGTTTTTTTGACCTGTTCGACTTTTATGCTTCTCATTTAGCATGCAATCTTTCATAATCAAGTAATTTTCTGCTGATTTGAGAAACGTTTCAATTATGTATTGAGCCACTTTAACAAATAAAATTATTTCTACCTATATATGTACCATACATCCTTATATTTTATACAGTGAACAAACGTTTTTTTACAAGTAGCAGACGATTGAGATACCAGATATTTTAAATAGATTTGTTCTAAATACCCGAACGCGTGATTTAGCAAATAACTGGTCCAGAACCAGTAGAGGTTTCTGATGGTGGCAAGCACGTAGAAGATGGAAAAGTGTAACATTGAATGGAAAAATATATTATTATCAAGTATCACTTCATCTGTTTATTTTTGTACAAAATATGGATAACAGAACATGGTTTATTGTGGTTTTCTTTCCTTTACATGAATAAAAGATTATAAAATATAAAATAAGAGATACGATCTTTTTTCATAAAGCAAGAATATGAAAAATGTTAAGATGATTTTCATTTACTTTTGACAAAAGTTAGGAAAAACGTGAATTGGGATTTTTAATATTGATGTTCAGTATCTCTTTTCATATTTTTTATCTTGCAATTGTACGCAGTTTTGTTCCAAACACCGTAAGTTCAATCACAGTCTGTCTCCTTTGAAATCGTATTGACAGTGCATCTTGTTGTTGTGAATTAGTAGCATCTTCCACTGCAGGTAATCATGTATGGTCGTAGGTATTTTCAGACTCCTGACAAACCTGGGAGGTCCCATACTCACCTTCCCTTCCTACAGTATGATCGTACGTATCATCAGTGATAACTGGGGGTAACCCGTATTCAATTTGGTTGTCTGTCGTGTGACTATACACGTTATCTGATGCATAGACATTGGTTTGATTTTGATGAAGGTGGTCGTAATCTTCTTCCACATTGTCTGTTTTTGTTCCCTCAACTTTTTCATATGTCAATTTAATCGAATTTGGCTCACCCGTAGAAGGATCGTTTGTATTTTGATTATTTTTTGAAATTTGCTTTCTTCCAAAAAGAAAAAAAAAACATTTTTATAGACTTATAGAGTAGTCAAAAATGTACCATGAGACTTTCACTTTTTTATCTAATTTCCTTACCGTTTGTAAACAATGATGCTAGCAATGCAGACTATAATAATTAAAACCAGTAAAAAAGCCAGGACTACAGCAATCCAGAGTACATTTGTGTTTTGTACATCTTCTATACAAGGAAAAAGGTAACAATGGTTTTAACACCTGTTTTAATTGGCTTAAAACGTTCTATGATCTATATTATAACTTGTGCACGTCACAATGTAACTCGCGTGCAAAATCTATTAATTCATTTGAAGTTAAATTTAAATTTTCCCGAAAATAAAGTGATTTTTAACATAAATTTTTGAAGCTGGTAGAGGAAAATTAAATGTATTTTAGTTTCGACCTATATTACAAAAATATAGCATAACAGTTTGCGTTTTTTTATAAACCGTTTTGCGGTTTATAAACCATAAATTGGTATACATTATAACAAAGGAAGATATTCTTTAAATAAGGGACACTCAATACAGGAAAAAAGAATCATAAATGTGTCTGATATTTGACATTTTAATGGTATTGATAAGTATTTCTGTCTTCTTACCTCTTGGTTGTATAAAATCAGCTGGTATTTCACAAGTATAATTTGACCCACTATCTAATGAAAAAGTAGAATATTGTCCATAATAAATAATTTAAATATTATCAGTAACAAAATGACGGTAAATTAAAGATCTTTTCTTTTGAAAAGTACAGCTTTTAGAATTTATTACCTATTTATAACAAGTGTAGCTGTAAATGCACTGTTTTTACTTTTTGTGTTACTGTTTGTGCTAAATATAAATTGTATTTGATGACTGACAACGTCTGAAAGCATTGCTTTCTACAGTCAAAGTTTTGTTTATTCTTTACATATATGAAAATGGTTTGTGATTAAAATCAGATTTCAGATTTCCTACCAAAACGATTTTTACTCCACTATTTAACATGGATCAATACTTAAATGTTCAAACGTACAATTCAAACAGTGTTTTCATCTGCTGAAAAAGCAATTCTTTATTTTTTCATGACTTGTTTGGAGAAAATTTTGAGTTGAATATTAAGGCTATTATTAAAAAAAATGCGTTAGAAATTCCAGGAAAAGTTAAAAGATTTCAGGTCTAGATCAATTTTGAAAACATATAAAAATTCTTCAATTTTTTCATTTTTTCTAAATGTTTACACCATTTTTTCCGTATAATGATTTAATCAAAATATTCAAAATCTATTTACAAATAACAAATTTTAATCTTTTAAATGTTATTTATTTTTTTTTAATTAAATAAAATATATTTAAAATTAAATAAGTTTTTATAAGATTAAATTGATAATTAAAGAACTAAAGAATTAATAAAATTAAAAGATAAACAAAACTTCTACATGTATAATGCTTTAAAGATAAAGACAAAATCCAGTAAAAGTGTATTTTTATATCAACATTAATTTTCAACAACACAACCAAAAAAAAACATTATTCTATATAATACCTCTCAGAAGAGAGTATGTTAAAAATATATTTTAATAACATACACTAATGTTTGATAAAACATCTTTGTTTCCATTAGCATTACTCATTAATCATTGTTGGAGCTCAAATATTCTAAAAAAAACAAAACAAAATTGAAATCAAAATATCTATGGTAAAATGTATTAATTAGAACGTCTATGTCAGTGTTGTAACTTCTAAAAAACGTATTAAAATTAAAGATGTGTAAAACCCAATACAGTGCCACAATTCTCAAACCTTGTTCACAAACGAATGTTCTAGATGTAGTCGAGTTAAACGTTTCCCAGTAGCTATTATTCATTCTGTATAGTTGAACAGCACTTGGTATTCCTTGAAAAAAACCCCAAAATTTGATGACAAAATATTTCATTTCCATTTGACAAAAGTCATTTAATTACACAAAAAATTACAAAACATTTGATTTGCATAGATTACGATTAGCACCGAGATTTGCATAAAATTACTTATTTTTGTATTTTATAGCATAGAAATACGTGTCTGGATATACAAATATATTACATAGATTTATTTCTATGTTGTCTCACCATTTATTTATAATATATTTTTCCTTTATTCAATCAACCCAAAAAGAATTTTGTGATTACTATACCAGTTTTTGGCAGAAGGTTTCCAAATAGTTTTATGGCGTTACTCATCTTTATCCCGCCACCATCTATACACTGCAAGTTTGTAACGTCAGAGAAAGTCATGGCGTATGGATCAGGGATTTGAAACGGACGTTTCACTCGTTCAACTTGGATGTTAGCTTAGATCATAAAAACACATTGTTCAAAAAATTACTGTACAGGAAAAAAAGGCTAAGAAGATCATTATTAATATATTATATTGTTGCGATCTGAACAGAGAATAGAGCTATATTAAGGTAAGCATAACGACAAAACTAAAGTCTAAATGCGAACATGGGTGGGGAAAAACTTTCAAATGTACTTATATTCAGTTTCAAATTAACAGAGAGAAAATTTATGTTTATATGTAAATTATTATTACTGTAAACAACATAATTCTATAAAAATCTAGAACTGATAAATCTTCATTAAAGTCATCGACTTTTTAAAACATAAAAACATTCGAAAAATTATAGTGTTGGTGTCCAGACAACAGTTTCAATTTTTCCCCAACCTACCTTGTGATACATATGTTACCTAAACATTTGTGATACGATATTGTTCAACTTCATACATGTACGTGTATATATAAAAACAGGCTTAAACGTAATATAAACACGCACAAACTGTTCAATACATACCAAAATCCTTTTCATTAAATAATTTTTGATCATTTAGATACATGGCATTTATGAAATAAAGGGCGGTGATATCATAAATGGCATGGATAAGTCTTTGGACTTACATAGAGTAATAACGTTGATTTTGAAGAAGTGTATCGCTATTTCCTGATAAGGTCGTGTACTTCCACGTATAAACAGCTAAAATAAAGTAATTTGTTAGCATGCATAAATAATTCTACATATGACTTTTTAAATTATAATAAAACGTAAAAAATGCTTCTAGTTAATTTATTTATGCTTCTTTTTTTTAACTGTAAGGGCGAGAATATTGACTGCATTATGTGTATTTAACATTGGGTGAAGTCAACTATTTCGTGTAAAGAAAATCATTAAAAAGCAAAATATATAAAAGTGATCTTTTTTTTTACATGACTCTAAATGAATGGCCTTTAATTTCATAACAAGTGTAAAACCAATATAAATTAATATAGTTACTTACATTTGAGATAACATTGATAGAAATCGTTGTAGAAAATGTAAAAAGACTGCCATTGGTATCATTAATTTTAATAAAATTGTTTTGTGCGTTGTTTTTGTCCTTCCAGTACAATTCCAAATTACCTTTACTTGAATACTTCATGCTTATGTTCACCGTTATATCTGAAATATAAAAAAACATTTATAATTTCATAAAAAAATGGTTATCATACTAAGCGAAAAACTTTATATATGGATAACAATCAATAATCTAAATACATATTACTGAAAAACGTTCCTTTGTTGTTTTTTTTAAATTTGAATCACAAATCTCATGTCAAAGTTTGAAGTCCTTTTGCTTTTACTGAATGTACATGTCTTTACTCACAATAGTGCTAGTTTTGAGATTGAATTCCGAATTTTTAAAGAAAGAAAGAAAGAGAGAGAGAGAAATTTTCAGAAACAATATACATGTATAGACCTACAGAATATTAAACAAGAGCATCAGAATATGTCTTACGTTAAGGATATGGTATGTTTTACTTTATTTGTTTGTATCGTTATGAAAATATTCCCACTGGAAATACTCTTCTATTTACAAATCTTTGACAAATAGTTGTAAAAAAAAAACATAACCTCTTTATATATATATATATGTGTGTGTGTGTGTGTGTGTGTGTGTGTGTGTGTGTGTGTGTGTGTGTTTAATAAAGACATTCTTGAATTTTACCTATTTCAAATTCATATATATGTTTTGTTACGAATAAAAGAAAATAAAGATAACTTTTCAACAATATAAAGTGCTTCTATTATTTCATTCCGAGTACAATTAAACAATATGCTTTATTTAAATCTTTTTATACATCAATAAATAAAGTCTTAAAGATAATCAATCTAACAATACCATAAAATTCAAACTTGGATATTAAAACGCCCTTTTCATTAATGTTTCTCGTGGAAAGCCACCGTCGATTCTACAAATAAGATTTGCATATAAATTTGACCAAGACATGTCATAAGTTTAATTATTCGATTAAGATTTTGATTTCTTAAAAATAAAATTTCTGTAATTTAAATTTATGATTTACGAAAATTTCTATTAATTATCAAATAAAGTATTTTTGCATTAGACGATATTTATGCATTTTTGATATGAATTGTACAAATAAATGAATTATCTAAAAAGGATACAATTGTAAAATTAAATAAATACTCAGAAATATATTTATATACATGTATTTTAATAGAAACACGTTTATATGAGTAATTAAATTAGATCTACATCTCTTATTATTTAATGGGTGGTCAAATAAAGGTATTAAAATATTAAATTCGATATCAAAATAATTTGTGATCCTATAGTATTACATTTGTCACATATTTTCAAGTTTTTTAGGCATATGCATGCCTCGAATGAAAATTAATGTATGTTAAAACATCGGTTATTCCAATTGTCGTGGATTGTAAATTATTATCTGACAAATAATTATATTGGCAGACTTTACACTTATTTCAAACATACATCTTTTAACTCTGTTTTCCGAAAAATGAGAAAATCACAAACTGTAAAAACTATAGTGGACACTACGTCAGTGTCAAAACTTCCAAAGTCTGTCAACATTCTGTCATTTATATTTTATCTAACAATTTTACTACATGGCAAGACTCAATACTTTAGTACAACGGAAAACCCATCCTTTTAAACAGTGTGCCATATAAAAAGTAGTCGCAAACGATGTCTTTTACAGCTTAAAGGTTTTATCTGTATTGAATTGTTCAGTGTAATGTACAGTTGAAGCATTGAATTTATATCAATGTACTTTTCTGGACTACGATCTCACTACGTACGTTTGAGATGGTCCAGTTGGTGTCACTTAATTCATCCTGTCTGAAACATACATCAAAGTCTCCACCAAAAGTACACTGAATTCCTCTCCCTTTGTTCAACAAAGCAGTAACTGTTTCGTCTAAAAGTTTTTGTTACAGTAGTTAAAGGCTTGAACATGAACACAAAACAAATTTAACATCAACAAAATGCCAGATACTTACTGCAGGAATCTGCGATCATAGTGACGTCATCTATTGAAACGTTTGTTTCGCTGTCAGTCGTTTCAAATTTAAATATAAGCTGAAAATTATTAACAATCGCATTATGAAAAGTTTTTATTTTAAATCTTTTGTTTAAAAAAAAAATAAAAACGATGTGATTCAATAGTATATTCAATTACATACTTTCAGAAATATTTTTAATTTTCTACTCTCCTGATATGAACTTGATTTACATGATAATAACTACATTAATCTTGTTCATAGTCAAGGTGAATAGCTAATGAGCTAACCTATTTTGATTATCAATTATACTTCCGGTCAGACCTAATTTAAACAACCCCTTGCGTCAATGCTATACTGACCTAGGTTTCATTGTTCTGTAATAGATCATCATTTAATACCGTGTGTACTTTCAAATAAAATAAATACAATCTATTTTCATTAATTGATGAGAAATACGAGATAGATCTTTAATTTGCAAATAGTGTTTTTATGACAACTGCAAAAATTAAGTTAAATTAACATATCAAACCTTTCAGTTTCATAGTTTTGTCACTAGCAAACATCTTCATTCAAAATTATTAACTTACAGCTATAGTTCTTTTAGTTATTTGTTTGTTTAATAATAATCGCTAGATTAGATTTAAACTTACATTTGTCTTAAGTAGTTTCGAGTCGACAAGCTTTTGTAACTTTTATTGTTACATGTAATTGTCATCAAACGCGCACAATCGAGTAGAATAAAACTATGGTAAAGTCAGAAAATAATGAAGAGGAAAACCTTAAATTTCAAGGTCTCTTTTTAGTGATAATACTTTTCTAATCATTTAGATAGATTTCTCTTTATTGCTTTGCGTGGGCCCATAATAACTTCACAACAATGCATTACGTCATCATTTGGGGAAAATATGAATGGTTGCACTTTTTAAGGTTGGTCTCATAATTTTTTTAAAAAAAGATAATGTATAAGATAGAGAAAACCATATAAGCATCTGTAATATATGCTTCATTCATTTCTATGAAATTAATTCTGATATTTCATCTCTGTTTATACCTTTTGTTAATTTATGCATATGTTTAACAATAAAATTACCTTAAAATCGTTTCTCATGTTTACATTCCGCTCGACTAAATACCATGCTGTATCTGTGTTGGATCTGTACGTTGGATTGCTTTTTTCTACCAAACTGAGGTTTTTGTCAGCTATTACATCCCATATAATGACATCCATTGTCAAAGGCGTGCTGGTGAAGTACCGGAAACGAAGACACCAGTCGGCAGCTAAGAACAATAAAATACACACCTTGTTACCTTTTTCAATCTTTCTTCCATTCGTGTTTAAAATTGCATATCGATAGATATTGGTATAGACTCTATTGTCACAATTTAAGTCCTAACTTGCCTCCATTCTTGTTTTTAAAGCTTAATTTCATTTCATTATATCCAAAGTTGCATTCTGTATTATAAAGTTTAGTCAACAAGTTTTACTTGGCGGGTACAAATCCAGTGCAATCGCTAGGCAGTTTGGGCGAAGCAATTCGAGAGGGTTGTTGTCTTTTATCAGCTCCCTCTGTTTACGTTATATATTGGTCATATCTTTACTCTCGGCAAGAGTCCAACTATTCTGGGTAAGTTTATTTTAATTTGATAAAACAGTTTTAACTCCGAATTTATTCCTGAAATGACCAGGTAACTGTGTTGTATATTTCGTTGTGTAATTTGATAGTACATAGGATACATTGGCATTTGCTCATGTAAAAGTATGCGTTTTTTTTAAGTAAAGTATGTGTTTATAAGTACACTGAACAAAAGTTCTAAGTGTTCACCCAGTGTTATCTATTTACTATAGAAAATAAAGACACTTATTTGTCTTGCCGTCGGCGTGACTGATTACCACCTACATATCAAGTAATAAAGAACGATGCATTGATCTTGACCTCTGGTTGCAACCCGAAGCATTGATCCTTGCTAAATATCACGAACACTTCCAGTTTGGTTGAATTTAGCCCAGATCTTTTGGATTGTTTAAGGTTGCCGATGGAAATGACTTTTACACTTATTTAAAAGCAAAATTATATTGAAATAACATTTCCTATGGATTGCTTAATATTGACAATAATTGAACACGTTTAAAAGCAGATTGGCTTTCATAATAATATGATTTTTAAATACATCTTTCTAAACTGTTTGCGTAATAGACATGTTAAAATAAAATGAAACGCATCTTCAATATGTGATAGTAAACTGTTTACAAAATCTTCCGTCTCTTTGATCTTTATACCTTGATTGATTTGAACATATTTTTATTGTACGTAAATACAATTGGGATTGGGCACAGGTTCCAAAACTTAGACCGCCCTCTATACCTTCTTTAACGCTCAATCTCAAGTTGATAGGATATACACGATATTTACTTACAAACATTGCATACACATTTGATATTGGTTTCGTCAAATATAGTTGTAGTTGAAAATTATCATATTAATGCTTAAACGTAATACATTTGAAAAAAAGACTTTTAAAAGTAGGTATAATATATATGCATAAATATTTCAGTTAATCTCTTTAACCTCAAGTAAAACACATTTTCATTAAATTGTTATGTAAAATTCTTAATGTATCCAAAACTTAAATTGTTAATCAACTTTTTAGCCGAAAACTCAATTTTTCTGGTCACTTTTTGTCCAGTGTCCGTCTGTCCGTCTGTCTGTTTGTCTGTCTGTCTGTAAACTTTTTACATTTTCGACTTCTTCAGAACCAATTTCATTCAAACTTCGCACAAAGCAGCATTAGATTAAAGGAATTCATTTTTTTTTTAAATTAAGGGTCAAGCCCTTTTTACGGGGAAATAATTGAGAAGCATTGAAAATCTGTCGGTATTTTTCAAAAATCTTCTCAATAACCGATAGGCCAGAAAAGCTGACACTTGTGTGAAAGCATCATCAGATACGGTACTTTTAAATTGGTTCAAATCATGATCCCGGGGGTACGGTAGGGCCTCAAGAAGGGGTCGAATTTTTCAAAAGGAATACATAGAGAAAACTCTATAAAAATCTTCTTTTCAGAAACTGCATGACCAAAAAAGCTGAAACTTGTGTGAAAGCATCCTTAGGTAGGGTAGATTTAAATTTGTTTAAATCATGATCCCCTGGGGTAGGGTGGGGTCACAATGGGGGTCGAATTTTTTAATAGAAATATACAGAGAAAAATCTTTAAAAATCTTCTAAATAAATTGCCTAGAAAAGCTGAAACTTGTGTAAAAGCATCCTCAGGTAGTGTAGCTTCAAGTTTGTTCAAATTATATGCCTTGGGGCTAACAGGGTTGGGCTACAATGGGGGTCACATTTTTACAAAGGAATAAATAGTGAAAAATCTTTAAAAATCTTCTCAAAAAAACCAATTGACCAGAAAAGCTGTAAGTTGGGTGAAAGCATCCTCAGATACGATAGATCCAAATTTGTTCAGATAATAATCCCCAGAGGTAGGATGGGCCCACAATGGGGAGTTGATGTTTTACATAGGAATATATGTCGAGAGAAAAATCTTCTTTTCGAAAACCGGTGGGCAAAAAAAGCTGAAACTTGTGTGGAAGCATCCTCTGATAGGGTAAATTCCAGTTTGTTCAAATCATTATTTCGGGAAGTAGTTTGGGACCACAATGGGAAGTCAGATTTTTACATAAAAATAGGTAGGGGTCGGATATAAAGAGAAAAATCTGAAAAAATCTTCTCAAAAACCATTTTAACATAAAGCTGTAACTTGTGTGGAAGCATCCTCAGGAAGTGTAAATTAATATTTGTTCAAATCATGATCCCTTGGGGTAGGGAGGGAACCACAGTGGAGAGGGTTAAATCTAACATAGGAAAAAAATAAAATTATTCTGAAAAACTCAAGTGTATTAATGTAAAGTATTACTTATATGACAAAGAGCACACGGTGGGCGTGACCGGTCAGCAGAGGATGCTCCTTAAAAAAATGGCACCTGATCCAACCTTTCATTTTTCTAGAGGTCCGTTTTTGCTCTGCTTCTCTTTTGTATTTTTCTTTTGGGCTTTTGATTTTAAACACTGTTCGGTGTCACCACCTTTCATGCAAGCTTCTTGACATATTGTTGATTCTCAATCGTTTAGACTGTGTCTCCTGGACAATATTTGGGCACCGCAAGGGTTCAAAGTCTGATGTAGGTTTATATATATGTATAAGGTCTTCATGAGAACGATGGTGCTTAATATTTGATATTGCGTAAAATCATCCTGTTAAAAAGGGGCAAAATGCATATCACATAAATATGTAGAGAAGAATTAAAAAATCTTTTTATTAAGAATATATTCTACTACATTGCCTAGATATTTTGTATATGGCTCCATAAAGCTGATTTTATTATGGCTCTTGTTGCTCAGGTGAGCGACGTGGCCCAGGGGCCTCTTGTTTATTTAGGACAGCCAACAATTAGGAAAAACCTCTGTTTAACATTTATGGTATATTTCTTGGTGTATATTGTTTTAAATACAATTATTACTATTCCTTAATTTTAACTTTTAATACAACATTCTGTGTATTTTGTTCAAATGCAGTAGTTTCCAATTTAAAATACTTTTCTTATCATCCAATTTTTATCTTGCAAAAAATATAAATGGATACTTTTAATTCCCTTGCTTGGTTTTGTCACCATATTTCCTATCCATAATTTACTATGCTGCCAATATATCAAACGATGATAATTTAGGGTTTACATTCAAATCTGGTTTTGTGGGGGGTTTTTTGGGGTGGGGGGTGGGAGGGGGAACTGTCATTAAATTTTTAAGTTATACCAAGATAGATAATATTTTCAACAAAATAAATATATTCATTAACTTATTTCAAACAATAATTATTTTTTTTAACCTCCCACATTAAATACAACATTTTTTGTTTTATCTAAGAGCTTTAGCCTTTTAGCTTCCACTTATATGTGTATTGCAACAAACAGTCGTGCATATCTTGTTAATTTTGCTATGTCTTGCTGTGAAATGAAGAACAGGTATATGTACGTGTACATTTTATGATGTAAGATTTGTTTCATAAAAAAATATACTGATGTGTATCAGAAAGACACGCCTTTCGTTGTAATAATGGCAAAAGTTACTTTCTGAATATTATAATGAAGGGTAAAATACAAATTGGATATAAAGTTTTTTTGTGTATACCTTTAAGTTTCATCCTGGAAATCAACACTGCTTTTTGTCCTGAAGCTGCACCAGATCCATTTACATACGCATAGTACGATGCAGTATAACTAAGTCTCCGACTGTTTTGTGGAGGACTCTATTGCATAAAGGTACACATATTCAACATAATCGGTACAAAGTAATCGGTTAGGTATTGTTTAATTGATTTCGAAAGACTTTTCTGGGGAAAACCCGACACTGAATGGTACCATGATTTAAAAAAAATATTATTTATCTTTATATTTTTAGAGGTTTACTGATACAAAATGAATATTAAATTCGTATTATATATCAAAAATTGAAATGTCAGAGAGGTTAATCATTATATTCATTGCAAAAACCAGATTAAATGGTCATATAGCACAAAACAAGTTAATGATATAATTAGGAAATACCGAATTTATTACAAATTTAATTAATTTTTCTACTACGATAGTAATGGCTCACATTTTGAATGGACCATTCCAAATCGTTGTCGTTTGCCTGCCATAGGAAACAGTCAGTATCAGGTTCAAAAGAACACGAAAAATAATTATCATCATCTGAAAAAGGTATAAATTTTATCAAATAAAATACATGTATAAGGTTAGTGTTCAAAGGAATAAATTTACTTGAAGATTTATCGAGATAATTTTATTTAAAGTACGAGGGTCAATAAAAAAATACGAAGACTTTTTCCATAGTTATTTTACTTAACGTCATATTATTACTAAATTTTCTAGACATAATTTAGCAATAGTTTCAAACAATTTGAAATCATAAAATTTAATATATTCTATTATTTCTAAGAATTACTTGGAATCCAATCCTGCAAAAATGAGATCACGGCGCAAGGTCAAAATTTGTTATGTCAGAAACAAACAACATAATGTCGAAAGTATTGTAATATCTCCATAAATTAGGCTTCAAACAAAATGATATTGAAACCTCAAATTAAGAATTTTCATGATATTCTATATACAAATAATACCTGGATATATTGTTCTGTTGAACAGAAATCAGTTACTAAGGACAGATATTCCTCTTTAAAATTGATTAAAAACGTTGACGTCGTACGTCACGGCGCAACAAGAAGTACAACTAGACGCGATCTCGTTGAGGTCTTCCGTTTGGATGCAACTTAAAAAAGGCTATCGAGATAGTTTCTATCATTTCTTAACACCTTCTCAAACTCCATTAACCATCTCTAAGGATTTCAACAGACATACTGGGGAAAAATGCGCTATTACTGTGATTTTTTATAAAATTCAATCGGAAATAAGTTAAATCCATCATTTCAGAGATAACATTTTGAATCGAAACACAATTAAGGAAGAAAAACAGTCGGTACTCTGGGATTGAACCCGGATCGCCTGGGCAAAAGTCTACCACTCTAACGTGGATCGATTTTAGAACAAATTACATATTCTGCATTCATTAAAGAGTCTCTATCGAAACATAACAGAAAAAACATTTAAAAACAAGAAAAAATGAATGGGTTTTTTGTTTTCTTCCGGTGACGACCGGAAGTGACGGCGGACGTTCAGATGTGCGAAGGGCACTGCAGCTGAAGAATAACAAACATCACTGAAATTTTTAACGTTCTATCTTTGATACTTTTGGGAAAAAAATCGTGATCAAACAAAACATGAAATTTTTGATACATGTATCTCGGAACCGGAAGTGACGATCAAAAAATTGATCGAAAATTTTTCATATAAATTCTGTTATGAGTAAGATCTAAAAGTTTCATCAGAATCGAAAGAAGCGTTTTTGAGAAAACGTGTCAGAAAAGAATTTCAATAGACATATATTCATACTGGACAAAAGGCGCTATTATTGTGATTTTTCATAAAATTAAAACAGAAAATATTAAAATCCATCGTTTTGAAAATAAAATCGTAATTCGAAACACAATAAAGAATTTAAAAAAAAAAAACATTCGGCACTCGGGGACTGAACCAGGGTCGCCTGGGCACAAGTCCACCACTCTAATGAATGAGCTACGCGGACTCTCGCTTCAGAACATTGAAGCCCAAAATCTCGAGAATGCGTGGATCGATGAAGATATTAAAGCTTTTCTATCGAATAAAAGCAGAAAAATATTTCAAAACAAAACAATTGAAAAATTTATGTTTTTTATTTCCTTCCGGTGACGACTGGAGGTGACGGCGGACGTTCAGATATGTAAAGGATACTGCGGGTGAAGACTCTCTACCATCCCTGAACACTTGAAAGTTCCATCTTTGATAAGTTTTGAGAAAAATGAGGCACAAGCAAAAACATAAAATCTCGGGACCGGAAGTGACGATTAAAAAAATGATTGACAATTTTCTTACAAATTTTGTCTAGAGTAAAATCTGAAAGTTTCCTCAAAATCGGCGGAAGCGTTGTTGAGAAAACGTGACAGAAAAAAAACAATAACTAAAAGGAATCTCGTTGCGAGCAACGTGAAGTCTTCCGTTTGAATGCACCTTAAAATTGGCTATCAGGATAGGTGTTCTTTTCTATCATTTCTTAACACGTCTTCAAATTCCATTTAAATCTCTGTAAGGATTTCAATTGACAAAAAGGCGCTATTATTGTGATTTTTGATGAAATTAAAACGGAAAGTAGTAGAATCCGTTATTTCAAAGATTAAATTATAAATCGAAACATAATTAAGGAAGAAAAAACGCTTGAGGATTCGACGCTTGAGGATTGTACATGAACGTTTAATCAAATACCAAATATATAACTTATCTCCCTAAAATTGAATTGATTTTAGTAAAACAACAAGAGAAAAGCTGCCAATGTTCCTTTGGAAAACCTGGTTAAAATGTGAAAATCGGGGCGGGGTGGGTGTTCAGCCTCTCATCAATAAAAACCAAAACGATATAAGCACAGTCATGAACATGATTAAGCTTGGTAAATTATATAATGGGGATCAATGTGATGCTAGCAATTTAAGACAACCGTTTCAAACAATTAAATCTAATTTATAGTTTTTCCTGCAATGTATAAATGTAATCGTTAATTATACTAAGGGTTAGTGTCATTACTGTATGAGAGCCAGTATACTCATTAAAACAATACACAAAATCAATATTTAGATATTGGAAATAATTGAAATTGTCATTTATATTCATTTCCCCTTCAATTCTGTGAGCTTAAAAAGACTGTTAACAACTATATACTTTTGAATGTAGGTGTAAACATACTTAAGATCCTGGGTAGTCAGTGTTTATTATTCTAAAAAAAAATGACATTTTTTCAAATTTCTTTTTACATAATCTAGTCTCTTATCTTCAATCATTTTTATCTCTTATTCAATACATACATTACCATTTTAATTGCTTATTATTGACATTGTTTACAATGCAGACGTAGAGCAAAATCAATACCGGATATCTAAAACGCTATGTAAAAGTCAAACCAATATTGTAAAATCCGTATTGTGACGAATTGCGATACTCGGACTACTCAATGTTTACCTCAGCTGCTTGCTAGAGTCAATCGGCCATCACTTCGCCGACATCAAAGGCATGCCGCAGCAACAACAATGCATCAGGTTCTAACGTTGCAACTGCATTACAAATAGTTAAAATAGTTTACCGCGGGTCGAAAAACAACTATTTTCCTTATTTATACTAATATTTACAATTATTCTTATGCTTGGAATGACTTTATTTAAAGTAGGTCAAGAGAGAGAGAGAGAGAGAGAGAGAGAGAGAGAGCTCTTAGCTAGGCTAAGCCAAGTAAGGCTTCATCAGATTAATAAAAAGGGGTTCCTTTAACGCGCTCAATATTTGATATCGTTATAGTTGCAGCCAATTTTTGCTTATTGGAATATACATCATATTTAGTATCGACATCTTTCTGGGTTGAACCCTGAATCCAATCCAGGTTAGTGACCTACGCACAAGCCAGGCTACAACTGCAGAAAAGTTTTAACAAATTGTTTAGATCCGTGTTTACTCTGATCGTGTTTTGTGTTTTTCCTTTAGACTTTTGAGTTTGAACACTGTTCGTTATCACCACATGTCATCGTAGAGGCGGAGTTCAGACATTCACCGCTCATGACTTGACTGAGAGAGAGAGAGAGAGAGAGAGAGAGAGAGAGAGTAAATGTACAATTCAAACTTGTAAATAATCTGTAAAAAAAATTGGTCATAAACGCATATATACATGCATGCCTGTATCCACGTATGTGGATAAACATTATACAACCCTCCGTTTAAAGTCATGTAGAGTAATTGAAACATAGGCATTTTGTTAGGAGAACGGTTATTTCCTACCCGCAATCGCTAAATGTTGTGTGCATACAGTCATTGAGATGGCGGCATTTCTTTGATGCCGGCAAAGCGACCCGGCGAGCTCTAATGCGGTCGTATTACAGGGGTGCTTCGGCGGCATGTCTTTAAGGCCGGCGATGCGACGAGCGTCTGAATTTAGCGAGCTGCTGACAGAAACAAGACTGTCACAAAGCGGGAATTTACGGTATTTTGAAACGAGCTCTATATTTGTACTTAAAAAGCCCCTGTTATTTTGATTTTTCATAAAATTAAAACAAAAAACAACATAATCTATTATTTTAAAGATAAAATCGTTAAACAAAACACAACTAAGAAAGAAAAAACATTCGGCACTCGGTGATTGAACCCGGGTCGCCTGGGCACAAGTCCACCACTCTAACGATTGAGCTACACGGACTCTCGCTTCAGGACTTTGGAGCCCAAGCTCGAGAATGCGTGGATCGATTTTAAAACAAATTTCATATTCTAAAGTTTTTTAAGCGTCTTTATCGAATAGTAACATTAAAAAATTTCAAAACAAAAATGTTGAAAAATGACTGTTTTTTGTTTCCTTCCGGTGACGACCAAAAGTGACGGCGGACGTTCTGATATGTGAAGGGCACTGCGGCAGGACACTTTCTACCATCGCTGAAAATTTGAAAGTTCTATCTAAGTCATTAACAAGCAAAAACATAAAATCTTTAAAATCTCGGGACCGGAAGTGACGACCAAAAAAATCTCGTGTAATTCTCTTACAAATTTTGTCATGAATAAGATCTAAAAATTTTATGAAAATCGGCTAAAGCGATTTTGAGAAAACGTGGGAGAAAAAAAAATAATAATAGAGGAAAAGAAACAAAGCAAAAACAACAAGGTCATCCGTTGGAAACGGAAGACCTTAATAATAATAGAGGAAAAGAAACAAAACAATAGCAATAAGGTCTTCCGTTTGAAACGGAAGACCTTAATAATAACTAGACGCTCGTTGCAAGCAACGAAAAGTCTTCCGTTTGAGTGCACCATAAAGTAGACTATAGGGATAGTTGTTCTTTTCTATCGTTTCTAAACACGTCATCAAATTCCATTTAACCCTATTTAAAAATTTCAATAGACATATACTTATACTTAAATTATACTTTAAAAAGTCGCTATTATTGTAAATTTTGATAAAATTAAAATGGAAATAAGTAAAATCTATCATTTCAAATATAAAATCATAAATCTTAACCTAATTAAGTAAGAAAAAATATTCGGCACTCGGGGACTGAACCCGGGTCGCCTGGGCACAAGTCCAACACTCTTTTTTTTTTTTTATCTTTTATTGATAATCATCACTAAATACATTACAAATTTAAAAACTTTCATGACAAAGAAAATTACAAATGATTCATAAAATAATTAACAAAACTCCCTCTGTTTCTTTTACAACAGGGTTTCTGTTTAAAAATAATTTAAAGAACATATCCTTTCTGTTTTCTTTGACACACAATTGGTAATAATTATATGAAATAAATTGTCCTAATGTGTACTTGCAAAATTTTGTTACATCCAGCTTTTGCTGACTTTTAATATACATTTGCCTTCTTTTGTATATACTAAGTCTACACACAGATAAAAAGAAGTTAACAAAAATTGTATTAACGTTTTTTATGCTCTTTGACAGTGAAGAGAAAAACATTTTATCAAATTCTAAAGTATTGTATATACCAATATCTATATCTTTCATTAAAGTTTCTAAATGATATATAACAAAATTGTTTTTAAAATCTTGTAATTCTGAACATCCAATAAACATGTGTAATCTTCAATTTCTAACAAACAAATAGGACATAGATTTGATTCTGTTTTACCAATTTTAAACATTTTTTCATAAGTAAATATAGCATTGTGATATAATTTAAAATATAGCTCAACAATCTCTGGTGGTTTGTGAGATTCCCATAATACATTCCATCTTTTAATAAAAATTTCGAAATGCTCTAAATTAATTTTTTCACTCCAGAATTCATTTGATACAGGATATTGAAACAATTTCTCAATCAACAATTTATAAAATATTTTAACTGTACATGTGCTGAAAACAATATTTTGATTTTCATAATTTACACAAAAATCTGCCATAAAACTGTCATTCTTTAACTCTTTTTCATTTACATATTTTTCCCATTCTGTTGGAATACATTGTAAAAGAATATTGTAATTTTCCTTGATCTTAAATACATTTGCATCATTTTTTTCTAGAATAATATCAACAATGTATGAACTAGGTAGAAAACCAGGTATAACTTCAAAGGAAATATCTTTGATATAAGTAATTCCTGCATCAATAAAATCATTCCACTTTAACATTTTACCATTTGATTGAACTTTTGGATTACAGAATAAACAAAAATTATATACATCATCCTCTTTCTCATAATATACAATACTATTTTCAATAGCATACCACGCACTAAAAAGATTTGTATAATGTTGAGGTAAAAATGATATCTTTATTAAACAATCAGAATTTGCCCTTAAATTACATATTTTGGATAAAAAAATATTTGCATATATATTTCCACACATGTTCTCTAGATTTACAAAAATATTTGGCCAAATTTTAAGTCTAAATGACAGCATTCTTAGATTTATATCATTCAACATCAAACCACCGTTGTGTTTATTACCAACAATATTTTTATAAGACACTAAGTGTGCACCATAATTCCACAGGAAATTTGTGCATTCTTTTTGTATAGTATCCCTTGTCCATTTAGGCATAGATATAATAGACAATGTATACCACAATTTTGACATAAGTAAAGTATTGATCACAACTGCTCGCCCTTGAACTGTTAGTTGTCTTTGTCTTCACAAAATCAGTGTTTGTATAATCTTTTGTACTTTTCCTTTCCAGTTCTAAGTTTCACGTTCTTTCTTGTTTTTGCCAAAATATATTCCAAGAACTTCCATAACATTTGTTTCAGAAATTTCAATGTAATTTTTTTTACATCATTAGATAAACAACCCGAACCTATACACATAATTTCTGACTTTTGTGCATTGAATTTAGCGCCTGATGCATTTCCATACAAATTAAAAACTTTCAAAACTTCTGTTACAGAAGTTGTATCTGATAATGTCAGAGTTGTATCATCAGCATGTTGAAACATTAAAGCAACTTTAGTCTACATTGGTATTTTTATCCCTCTTATATTTGTATTACAACTCATTACATGATACAAAGGTTCTGCTGATAAAACATATAACAATGCAGAAATTGGACAACCTTGTCTAACAGAATTTTTGATAGGAAAATAATTTGTCAAAAACCCATTGCATTTAACACTACTAAAAAATATCACAATAAAAAATTGTTATCCACTTCTTAAAAAAAGGTCCAAAACCAAATGTGTCTAGCACATCAAATAAATAATCATGACTAACCCTATCAAAAGCCTTTTCTTGATCAATTTTAACAATATAACCATCTAATTTATCCATTTCTACTAAATCAATTATATCTCTAACACTTACAAGTGTATTTGCTATATCTTTCCCAATGATGCAACATGTTTGACTTTCTGATACAATATTTGGTAAAACAAGTTTTAATCTATTGGCCATAACTCTTGCAATAATCTTGTAGTCCACATTAAGTAAACTTATAGGCCTCCAATTTTTTAACAACTTTTTGTCGCCTTTTTTCTTATACAACAAAGTAATAACACCCATTTTCATTGTGTGCGACAGTGTTTCTTTTGTCTCTATTTCTTTAAACAATTTAAATAATACATCTCCAAAATATGGTAGAAAAAATTTGTAAAATTCAACAGTTAATCCATCAGAGCCTGGACTCTTATTATTTGCCATTTCCTTAACAGCTTTTACAATTTCTTCATTACAAATACTTCTATCACACATTTCAACGTCATTCTCATCTAATCTTTTCTAAACAAATGATAAAAAATGTTTTTTACTTTCTTCTTCAATTCTAACAGATGAATATAATTTTGTATAAAAATTGTATTGAATTTCTAATAACTCTTCTGTTCTATTTCTTGCAACTTCATTTCATCTAGTAATTCTTTAATTGAATTTGATTTTTGTCTAATTTTTTCCAAATTCAAAAATATTTTGTACATTTATCAGACTCAAACATGTGTTATATAACATGCAATCTTTTTCTTTTACTATCAACCGTATAATTTTTTCTTTGTATATTTCATCATATAATAGTTCATTATTGAGAATCCATAAGCCAGTACCTCTTTCTACATCTTCGTTATTAAAATAAAGTACAACCATTGAATGATCACTCAAGGTAGTTTCAACATAATATATATTTCGTACAAACTTGCTAAGTTCCTGAGATATTAATATATAATCTATTCTACTTTGAACAAGTGTATTTTCAACAACCATTTTTCTAGAAAACATTTTCGTTGTCGCATTTCTATTCCTCCATATATCAGTAACACAGTGTTTGTTCATTAACTCAAACAATGCTTTATGACTTTATCATACATATAAACTGTTTTCCCACACCGATCAATTTTACCTAGTGTATTATTAAAATCTCGCAATATCATAAGATTATTTGATCTTGGTATTTTTTCTAATATAACATCAAAAACGGACGATCTCTCTGCTACCTTGTTCGGTGCATATATATTAATAATATCAATTACATCTTCATTTTCCTTATATCTAATATGTAAAAATCTTCCATCGAAACCTTTTACAAAGTTAACATTTTCTTTCAAATCATTCCTTATCAAAAAAACAACGCCTCTTGCAGATCCATCACAATTGTCATAAATTATTTCACCATTCCATAAATGTTTGTATCTCTCTATAAATTCATTTTTCCAGTGTGTTTCTTGCAATCCAATAATGTCATACTTTTTTTCTACAAACAAACTAAATATTGTTTTCATTTTATCAACATCACATAAACCATTGCTGTTCCACGAAGTAACTAACATAACACAGGTATATAATGAAATGAAAATAATTCTATCCATTTTATTTATTCTTTTTAGCCTTTCCTTTCTTTACTTTTTTCTTTCTTTTCGTCTTTCCTTTGATGACTATTTCATCATCCGGCTCAGAAGATTCCGAACTTTCGGTTTTTTCACCCGTTGTTGCCTCATTTTCCTTTGGTTCGTCCTCTTTTTCGTGATCTCTTACTGCACCTGCGCTATCTCGTTTGGGATGTTCACTCACTTTTCCTTCATTTTCCTTCACGGTAGAACTTGTTTCGGAGTCTTCTTTCATCCCGTCTTCATTTGTTTCTCCTCGATCTTCTCGAACACCCTCGTCTTTCTGCGTTTCTTCCATTTTGATTTCTGTTTCACTCTCTTGACCCTTTTCGTCCTCCTTATTCACCTCTTCCAACGGACCATCGTCTGCGTCTACTTCATGCTCACTCGACTGGCACGAACCCTCGTCTACCCATTCAAGACACCCGCGACACAATTGTTCTGTACAGGTTCTAGCGTAGTGACCTTGTTTTTTTTACATCGGAAACAAACAAACTTAGGACACGCCCGGAATAAATGATCACCGGAATAACAGAGGGAACACTTTCATTTGCCCATTATGAATGACTCTGTAATATTCTTTCCTGAATTTAATTGTATACGGAAACGATGACATGTTTGGCGGTAGTTTCACTCAGACATATCTTGTTCCATCTGCAATGTTTGTTCCAGGATAAAAACGTCTTTTGATTGGAGATACCATCTCCACTTTCATTGCCTCTAACGTGTTTTCAATTTCTTCATCTTCGATATATGCAGGGAGATGTAGAAAGCTTACCATTATGGATGTTTGTACTACCTCTTTGCATTCAAATATCTTGTCTCCTATTTTAATACCCTCCAATAGATATTGAATAGGGGCCTTTCCATCAAGTGTAATTTCATATAAATTTCCGGATCTAGGAACACAAGCAAACATAGCCCCCAAACCACAATGTTCATGCACAAATTTGATAATGTTGTCAGGTTTAACCTGTCCATAATCTAATACATCTACTGTGATTGTAATTTTACGACAATAGCGTCTTTTCACTGTGTTTGTGTTATTTTGGGATCCGCCTCCATGCCCGCCACTCGACGTGGCAGGCATCCTGCCGTTTGTTGACTCAAAGTCAACGAAACGAGGACAAACAGTTTACAAAGTCTCTATGTACAGTAAATTATATACAATGATACAACTAAGCTCCTATTAAGAAGCTTCACTACTTACATTTAAACGAAAACTAACTAACTATCAGCTCCACGAAATCTATCCGTGCACTCTCGGCTGACATCAAACCGGAAGTCTCACAAGTCCAACACTCTAACGACTGAGCTACGCAGACTCTCGCTTCAGGACTCTGGAGCCCAAGATCTCGAGAATGCGTGGATCGATTTTAAAACAGAGAGAGAGAGAGAGAGAGAGAGAGAGAGAGAGAGAGAGAGAGAATATTTTACTTATTGGAATACACTTTATATTTAGTATCGACATCTTTCTGAATTCAATCTAAATTAGAGAACTACGCACAAGCAAGGCTACAACTGCAGAAAAGTTTCAACGAATTGTTTAGATCTGTGTTTACTCTGATCGTGTTTTGTGTTTTTTCCTTTAGACATTTGAGTTTGAACACTGTTCGTTATCACTACATGTCATCGTAGAGACGGAGTTCAGACATTTACCGCTCATGATTTGACTGAGAGAGAGAGAGTGAGAGAGAGAGAGAGAGAGAGAGAGAGAGAGAGAGATAAGGAAGTAAATGTACATTGACAATTCAAACATGTAAATAACCTGTAAACAACATTTGTCAATAAACGCATATATACATGCATGGCCTGTTGCAACCACTATTGAAATAAAACCACTATTGAAATAAATTATTTCAATAGTGGTCGGGATTGCATTTCATTAGAAAAATCACTTTGCAACCACTATTGAAATAAAACCACTATTGAAATAAATTATTTCAATACTGGTTGGGAATGTATTTCATCTGAAGAATCACTTTACAACCACTACTGAAATACAACCACTACTTAAATAAAATATTTAAATAGTATTCCGGGATGTATTCCATTTTGAAAATCAATTTACAGACACTGTTGAAGTACAACTACAATTAAAATTATTTTTTCAATCGTAGCTTAGAATGAATTTCTTTATTAATTTTTCTTTGAAAATTTACATTTTTTTTCTTGACATTTCTCTTTCTACAAACATATCATGTCCTATTTTTATTCAAAATTATTTGCACAATTGTGAACATCTTGTAAATTGCCAGAACTTCTTTTCAAACCCCCTGTATATTGAATAATTATTTATTGATAAATATTATTATAAATATCACTATTAATATAAATTAATTCAATAGGGGTTGGGGGTTACTTCACTACGACCACTATTGAAATATATTATTTCAATAGTGGTTAAGGATGCGATTCATTTCAACCACTATTGAAATAATTTATTTCAATAGTGGTTGTGGATACCTTTTATTTCAACCACTACTGAAATAAAGTATTTCAATAGTGGTTGATGGTGCATTTCAGTTTTATGTCTATTATTATGTCTGTTTGTAACATTTTCCTTTCTGCTAGGGGAGTTTCTTAAGAAAAGAAGTATGTCTTATGAGATGTTGAATTCCTTTTTGATTATGATGTTCTTTGATTTACCTCTATATGGTCATATTTTTCATACCACCTGTTATCTGGAACCGAAAGTGTTATGCACAGTCGGAATAATAGGCATTAAAATAACATCCTACCACTATTAAAATATTTTATTTCAATAATGGTTGTAATGAACCGCATCCTTAACCACAATTGAAATAAATTGTTTCAATAGTGGTTGTAATGAAATGCATACCTAACCACTATTGAAATAATTTATTTCAATAGTGGTTATAATGAAACGCATACCCTACCACTATTGAAATAATTTATTTCATTCAATATTGGTCTTAGTGAAGTACATCCCGAACCATTATTGAAATTATTTATCTTAATAGTGATATTCATTATCACATAAATCTATAATGATATATAAGCTATAAATTATTTTTTAATATGCAGGGGTTTTGAATAGAAGTTCTGGCAGTTTACAACGTTGTCTTCTAGTACAAATAATTTACAATTTCCATAAAACATGATATATCTATAGAAAGAGAAAGGTAAAGAAAAAATATGAAAACAATTATATATGTTAATCTGCGTAGATTGGTTATGTCTGCACAACAGTGAACATCCTAATATAAGTACATTTATATCATAGTCTTGATTACTATTACCATAAAATATGCAAGTCTTTAGTACCTTAATTGTGTATTTGAATTGTTTGTTAAATAAAAACAAATGTAAATGCATGTTTATCTGCGAGAATTGGTTACTTATTTACTTCTACACAGCAGTGAAAATTGTACCATAATTGTGTATTTGATATTATCGTTAGGTTTCTTGCATTTCAAAATAGTTTGCAAATATGATATACAACTTCTTTCTTTCCAAATGTGTTACATAATAGTGATAACATAGTTATATTTATAAAGAAATTCATTCCCATCTACAATTAAAAAAATAAATTTAATAGTAGTTGAACTTTAACGGTGTCTGTAAAGTAGTTCTTATCATGAAATACATCCCCACCCTCTATTAAATCATTACTTCAATAGTGGTTGTATTTCAATAGTGGTTGCAAAGTGATTTTTCTAATGAAATACGTCCCCAACCACTATTGAAATATTTTATTTCAATAGTGGTTTTATTTCAATAGTGGTTGCAACAATGGCCACGTATGTGGATAAACATTAAACAACCCTCCGTTTAAAGTCATGTAGAATAATTGAAACATTGGCATTTGTTAGGTGAACGGTTATTTCCTACCCGCAGTCGCTAAATGTTGTGTGGATACAGTCATTGAGATGGCGGCATTTCTTTGATGCCGGCAAAGCGACCCGGCGAGCTCTAATGCGGTCGTATTACAGGGGTGCTTCGGCGGCATGACTTTGATGCCGGCGATGCTACGAGCATCTGAATTTAGATAGCTGCTGACAGAATCAAGACTGTCACACAACGGGAAATTGACGGTAGTTGAAACGAGCTCTATATTTGCGCTGAAAAAAGTCACTATTAGTTTGATTATGATAAAATTAACACGGAAAACATTAAAATCCATTATTTTAAAATCGTTAAACAAAACACAATTAAGAAAGAAAAAACATTCGGCACTCGGCGACTGAACCCGGGTCGCCTGGGCACAAGTCCACCACTCTAACGACTGAGCTACGCGGACTCTCACTTCAGGACTTTGGAGCCCAATATCTCGAGAATGCGTGGATCGATTTTAAAACAAATTTCATATTCTGAAGTTATTAAAGCGTCTGTATCGAATAACATTTAAAAAATTCAATTAAAAAAGTTGAAAAATGACTGTTTTTGTTTCCTTCCGGTGACGACCAAAAGTGACGGCGGACGTTCTGATATGCAATGGGCACTGCGGCAGGACACTTTCTACCATCCCTGAAAATTTGAAAATTCTATCTTAAATACTTTTGGAGAAAAATCGTGAACAAGCAAAAACATAAAATCTTTAATATCTCGGGACCGGAAGTGACGACCAAAAAAATCTCGTGTAATTCTCTTACAAATTTTATCATAAATTAGATCTGAAAGTTTCATGAAAATCGGCTGAAGCGTTTTTGAGAAAACGTGGGAGAAAAAAAACCCAATAATAATAATGGAGGAAAAGAAACAAAGCAATAACAATAAGGTCTTCCGTTGGAAACGGAAGACCTTAATAATAGAGGAAAAGAAACAAAGCAATAACAATAATGGTTTCCGTTGAAAACGGAAGACCTTAATAATAATAGAGGAAAAGAAACAAATCAATAACAATAAGGTCTTCCGTTGGAAACGGAAGACCTTAATAACTAGACGCGAACTCGTTGCGAGGAACAAGAGGTCTTCCGTTTGAATGCACCACAATGCACCCTAAAATAGACTATAGGGATAGTTGTTCTTTTCTATCATTTATTAACACTTCATCAAATTCCATTTAAACGTCTATAAGGATTTTAATAGACATATAATTATACTTAGAAAGGCGCTATTATTGTGATTTTTGATAAAATAAAATCGGAAATTAGTAAAATCTATCATTTAAAAGATAAAATTTTAAATCCGAATACAATTAAGAAAGAAAAAATACTCGGCACTCGGAGGTTGAACCCGGGTCGCCAGCGCACATATCCACGACTATAACGACAGAGATACGCGGACTCTCGCTTCGGGATTTTGGAGACAATAAATCTGGAGAATGCATGAATCAATTTTAAAACAAATTATATTTCCTGCATTCATAAAAGCGTGTCTATCAACTGTTAAAAAATGATAGAAGAATATTAAAAATAAAAAAGGTGTAAAAAGTACGGTTTTTTGTTAACATCCGTTGACGACCGGAAGTGATTGCGGACGTTCGGATATGCAAAGGGCACTGCGGGTAAAGACTATCTACCATCACTGAAAATTTGAAAGTTCTATCTAATACTCTTTGAGAAAAATCGTGAACAAGAAAAACATAAATCTTAAATATCTCGAGACCGAAAGTGACGACCAAAAAATTGATCAAGAAATTTCTTGCAAATTTTGCGCTGAGTAAGATCTGAAAGTTTCATGAAAATCGGCTGAAGCGTTTTTGAGACAACGTTACAGAAAAAAAAATAATAATAACTAGACGCTCGTTGCGAGCAACAAGAGGTCTTCCGTTTAAATATTGATACTTGTTCTTTTCTAAACACTTCTTCAAATTCCATTTAACCCTCTCTGAGGATTTAAAAAGACATATATTTAAGCGAATTGACGGGAACAAATTGACGCGGACGTCTGAGAAAACATTGGATTGAAACTGTAGTTATCCTGATATAGGAAATGTATTTTCAATCCACCTCAGCGTTCCTAACTTGCTATATAAGTTATGCGATCGAAACACATTTTATTTAGTATCAGCAAAGCGAGCGAATATTTCAACAATAAGTATATAATCAGCAAATATAAGAAGATCCAAATTCGGAAGAGATTTTACGCAAGGCAAAGCATTGTCCGATGACTTTAGAGAATCAGTCGGCACTGATACACTTCCTATAGCTTCAGTTTCAATCCAATGTTTTCTCAGACGTCCGCGTCAATTTGTTCCCGCCCATTTCAAATGTTTTGACGGTAACAGGTAAAATTACCGTGTATATTCCCAATCTTGCCAGTTAATGTTCCGCGGTCTTAATAATACATTGTAAAATGTCTGGTTTCAATTTTACATAAGAACACCTACGGCAGTATAAATTATGAATTTTAAACATAATCAGTGATATATAAAGCGGTGTAATTAATTTCAGCAAAAAATAAAAGGATCGAAATCAAGGAAGGAGGTAACAGGGGTAGCTGTTTTCTTAAAAAATCGTTAATTTATGGATTAACTTTTTACTTCTAAATGTTTTGGAAATATAATTAATAAAATGCCATACGCTAAAACCTACATATGTATGAAGAGAGAGAGAGAGAGAGAGAGAGAGAGAGAGAGAGAGAGAGAGAGAGAGAGAGAGAGAGAGAGATGAATTAATCAGTAATCGGTTTGATAAAGAAATTGAATATCGTTTTATCCGCTTCTTTTGCATATCGATTATTTTTCTTATTGTCTCAAGTTTATCTTTGCCGACTAACACTGTGTGATAAAAATTCTGCTAAGGTGGCAAATAAAATAACCTTCATCTTAAAATGTAGTATGGTTAATTATTCCCCCTTTTCCTGATTCCACTCGATACCCAAGTGTTATGTGTTAAGCAATCGGTTGATAAAATACGAAATTTATGAATTTTGACCTCGATGCTTAATCACTTCACAGATATTGTAATAACATATCCCGCTTTGGGGCGAACATTACATGTATGTTGACCTTTGAAAATACATGTAATTAAAAACTTAAGACAGATTTTTAATCATTAAAATCCCGATGTACCCTACCGTAATTTTTTTTTATCAAAAGTGAAAAATCAGACTTTTTTGTTTTAACAATGTATTTCTCCGATCGGTGAGTACATCTGTAAATTCATAGGCTCAAACACACATACACTGGGTGTCAGTTTTCACACATTGTCGCAGTCACCCGGTCGTTTGTATAGTTCCGTGTGTAAACTTCGGAGGTTTTTCTTAATCCCAGACAGACAACAGATTCATCAGTAGACATACACAAAAAAGGAAAATTACACCGTTGGAAACGGACGACCTTAATAATAGTGAAAAATAAACAAAACAATAACAATAAGGTCTTCCATTGAAAACGGAAGACCTTAAATAGTATGGATTTGACCCAGGAAAAAGCATATACAAACTTTGAAAATGCTGAATGGTGCAAATAATAAGACAAACATTATTCGCACAATTGTGTTTAACTGTAATACATTTTGTGGGGGTGGTGGTAAGTGCATTTTGGACATCAAACAGTCCAAAATAGAATAGAATATCTGTAAATATTTGGTCTAAAGAATAAGTACCGTCATCTGACCTTCAGGGTTTTCCTTACTGTAAACTATGAGACACATGGTAAAAAATGAAAACTTTGAAGAACTAACTAAAGATTCTCGAACAAATATGAGCAAATAAGATGTTAAGTAGTACAGTGCCGTTTTAAATTATAAGATGAAAGGCACAAGAGACTAGGCGTAATGTGAAGAAGGGGTATTTCTATATACTGTGTGTGCGTCATCTTGACGTCATGTTTTAAACGTTACCGTGCTCCATGATGAAAAAAAACATGTTTTTAAAATCGGGCAGCAAAAATACCCTTTCATCAAATAGACTGAAACTTTACATATCAATAAAATAAGTGTTGTTGCATAGAATAATTTGTTTGTTAAGACTTTTATGAAAAATATAATTATGATAAGCAGCCACATTGTTTTCGTATTTTTTGATTGACCCTCGTATGTAAAATATACCTATTTTTTTTAAATCATATAGTGCCATTAATATAAACACATATATAAGTGATTATTTTATAAAGATCATATCAATGCAATACCGTGACATACTGTGTTCTAATGAATACCTACTCGCAAGTTCTTGATTTTCGCAATCCTTCTCCTGGTAGTCAACAGTACCATTCACACATTGATAAACCAGACACCGAGAGTTGTTGGGTGGAAACAACGGCTGCTCACTTAGAAGATGAGAGATGTTGGCTACTTAAATTCAAAATCGAATTTGAAAAATTAACACAACACCTATTCAGGTCTGCTACTAGTTTGTCTAATGATGTTTTGTTGAAAGTGTCATCGAAAAAATGCATATTAGAATTTCAAAAGACATCAATTTGTGCCAGGTTATTAATTGGATGCATCATTAATATCGGATTCATCTACGAAAGTGTTACCTTTTTCGTATATACTGATGACATTGTCACCACCGCATATAGCTTGTCCATCACAAGTATAATTACATTGCTCTGCATTTTGTAAGGCGTCCTGATCGAAGTCAAGTTGTATGCATGTGCATGCATTGTCCTTTGAAAAAATGAAATCAATAGATATCATTTCATTTAATTCCCTGTAGTAAAATATCCATGCATATTTTGTTTATTTGAATACTAGTGAAGCAAATCTCATACGTCTCGAGCACAAACCAACATATTGCTTTAGTTGATTGTATAACGTATAATGGATACCTACCCGTATCGCGAATCTTTTTGAGTCACTACACCGTATCTGACATTCTACTACAGAGGATTTATTAAGAGAGAATTGCATTCCATCTGTCTTCTTATAACATCCTTAAAATACAAATGATATCATTTAACGTCGTTCCGTTTTCTGAGCTAGGATATCATTTTAAAGTAGTAAAAGAATAAGATATTAAATGTTCTTTAAAGTTTACATTATGCAGAAGAAAATGTTATATATGAATACATCTGGTTTACCTAATAGAGCTAAATATGGCGTAGTATAAGTAAAATTGTTGGTCCAAAGCTCTGTAGCCTCGGTAAGGTTACAAATCTCTATTTCTTGCCCATTCAGGGTAGACAACTCAAAGCCTTTCTGTTTGCAATATTCACTTGCCTCCTCCCATGTTTTACTCTGGTTGACATATATATACTGGATTCCTGATAGTGTGAATGTAAGTCAAATGTTCAAAACAGTCAGAATCTTTACGCCAAGAAAGAAGGTCAAACCATAGGAACAAATTTCTTTTTTTTATGTATATAGTTTTAAAAACAGATATGCTAATTATAACTTGTTTTCACAACTTTATTTATGTGTTATGTTGTAAAGTTTGAATCTACAACAGGACAAATGAATTTTTACAAATACATTCGAATCAGTGCGTGTCAATCCTGTACGTCCCGACTTTCTTTAAAAACCTCTCTTCATGCCTTTAAATGTTGTTATAACATTCATCTTTAAATGAATTTATGAAAGAGTGATCCAGATATTTAAAAAATCAGAAAGTTACTTTTAAATCTATTTATGTTTGGTTTATTTTATTATCACATCATTTTAAACACGCAGAAGATCGTCATATGTAACTGAATGTTAACATTATTTTTTCATGCCTGTCATATTCTTACCGTTCACTTTGAATACCCATCCCGTGAAAAGAAAAACTAACACTCTTAAAATCATCTCGTCTTGAATATTCAAAACCCAAGCATCTTCTCAAAACACTGCGTTTAGGAACACTTTAAGTCCGGAAAAAAGCAGTTCAGCTGGGTTTTTCCGCAAATAGAGATATTAAAATTCAATCGAGTGAAACTATTTCCTCTATCTATTCTGTTATTAATCCAAGGGGTGCTGATGTATTGACAGATAACACGCTCTAAAACATCTCCTTAAAAGCCTCGAATTCAGGTTTATTTTAATTATTAAAAGGTTTGTCCTTACTTCTACAAAACATCAGTGTGTGTTCAGGAACTTAATGATCATTTCTAGATGCAAATTTTATTACTCATCTAGATGCAAATTTTATTACTTATCTACAAATAACAGTATAACAGGAAGTTTTCCATCTAACTAGACATTTAAAAGGTTTCTACGCAAAACAACATGGTTAGTAACAGAGGGGGGGGGGTTTATAGATATATCCTTCTCCTGTGATACATGGTGATGTTTATTTGTCGACCATTTCTTAATGAAATTTATCTTATCTATTCAATCAGGTAATACTACATACGTATTTGTTTGGACGATTCATAGATCTTGATAATATATACCAAGTTTTATGACAGGTATTAAATATACTTATTGCATACATTAGCAAATTCCTAAACTAGGAATGTTTCTATCATATATGAACATGCACTGCGCCCAAACGTCTTGCCGCCACAATGAATGATTAGAATGTCTATAACTGAACTCAAGTCTGCCAAAATATGCTTTCATGAATGGCAAAATGGCTGGAGTGCACTTAAATGACTTTCATCATTAAACTCATTTTAAAGTATTTTGAGTTCGTTGATTTGAAAACAAAATGGCAAGTATCGTATCAAATTTTCTTCATATTTTTATAGAAAGAAACACATCTTCAATTGTCCTTGATGCAATAAAAGTTCATCCAAGGTCAAAATACACAACATAAGCGGAAAGGGCAATTAATTTATCGTAAGAGGGCGCACTAGTGAAAAGAATAGGGTTAAATAAACTTAACATATTTGTGTGACTATATTAAATGATTAAGGTCTGTTTACTGCAGCTTTCAACGGAGAGTTATTCGGATCTCGACGAACAAGATGCTTTACTGCTTATCCTGTTTTCGTGACATCCGCACAAGATATACCAATTATAACGAGAACTATATGGGTCATATCATCTACATACGGTGAACTTATAAAGGAGAAAGGCATCCACTGTCATGCACAGTAACTCTTTGTTCAGTCAATTTCCCTCAACTTAATGTTAATTTATATGAGATGAGTTTAATTTTGACTTATTATTCCTTAGTCTTGTAGACTGGATAAAACACATAAAAATACCCCATTAATTTTTTGGTTTTTTTTTACATTTAAATGATATTCTTAGAGGTTCATAATACAAAT
>WFKH01011801.1:4281488-4306762 GCA_016163765.1 Magallana hongkongensis
ATATATATATATATATATATATATAACCGTCAATTATTTCATAATATTTACATTTTCCAATGTCTTTGTCTATGATAACATAACGAATCATTTGTAACATATAGTTAAATAATAAAGCAATGACGCAAATGACGTAGTGTTGGGGGCGCAAGCGGGGTTTGCATGATTATACAAAAAGAAGATAACGTCAATGTCAATAATTTAATATTCAATTGAACAATTACAAAAAAATCATATGAATTTAAGAAATACGGATTCATTCTTTGAATATTATGAGGTGATACATGTAATTATGATCGGGGCGTGATCAAATCTAACATAAAGTCATTCGGGTTTTATTGGATTTTATCAAGACCCTACCAAAATTGTCACCTCATAATTTTCAAAGAATGATTCCTTGTTCCGTAAAAAAAGTCAATGACTTTTATGCCAATTTATCATTTTTTCATTTGTATAGAATTATGTTGTTTACAGTACTTATGAAAAGTGATAATTTGCGCCACTTTTGCTGAAAGACCCTATTTTATCTTCTTTGTTTATAACTCAATACATATTTTTTTACATTTAAATTGTAGCAATATATATTAATAATGCACTTCTTTAACATGCTTTTCTTGTGGAGCAATCCTTTGAACCAGGTTTTTTTTTTAATTATAAAAGCCAAAACCCATGTTGATCGAGTCAAACGGCCATTTCAAATCCCTGATCCATACGCCATGACTATCTCTGACGTTACAAACTTGCGGTGTATAAATAGTGGCGGGATAAAGATGAGTAACACAATAAAACTACATGGAAACCTTCTGCCAAAAAATGGTAATATTATAGAGGTTAAGCCTTTAAAGCACAAAATTTTAAATTATAAAGGATGAGACTGTATAGAAATTAAAAAAATGTAATGTATATTGTATGTATATGTAAAACCACAAAAATCAAGTTTATACAAATATCAGTGCTTATCTTTATCCTTGTAAACATGTATTTGTTATTTTTGTGTGATTTTGTTCTGTGTATCAAATAAATATATTTTATCATCAAATTTTGTTTTTTAAAAGGAATACCAAGTGCTGTTCAAATTTACATAAAAAGGATGGCTACTGGGAATCGTTTGACTCGACTGCATTGAGAACATTTGTCTGTGAACAAGGTTTGAGAACGGTGGCTTTGCATAGGGTTATATTTATTGGAAAATGGCGTTTAACGTTCAAGATTGAACTACGAGGGCTTTTCGGAAATTTTTGAAACATTTACTCTTATTCCCTTGGGAAAAAGATAAACCCTTGAAATTTCACCAAAAAGTAAACCAGGAAAGAGTTTATCAATGTAAAAAACTTTCTAGTACATGACATCATTAGATCATTTCTGGTAGGCTGACAAACTTGCCTTCGTCCAGTGACTCGGAGCAACCACAAACTTATCGCAACGTCATTTTAACGCTTCTCATTGCTCCTGTGTTTTAAACACATTACAAACGAACGGATATTAGAATTATTCTTCATTTCTCAACTTTTGTTTTCATTTTAAGATGCCAACATTTACACGTTCTCTCCAGTGTTGAATTTTTGTGAAAAAATATTTCTTCCCGAAAGTCAAAAAAATGTGAAACGTCTCTTATAGTCATTCTGTACATATTTTAGATCTGTTGACATCAGTTAGTGTGTAAAAAGTACTTGATATTTAGTTCCTTTTATTTCTAGTTAAACTATCAGTAAAAAAGACGATAAGCTGAAGCTCTTTATTCCTTTCAATAGTACAGTTTTTGTTTAAGCAATTGCGTGGCCTGAAAAGTTCTTTTTCCGAGATTCCAACCAATTTGATGTATATTCGCTGCGCCGCCTTGACGTCAAAATTCAATATACCGTCGTAGTCAGATTTCTTTTGCCACCGACTTGTTTATGTACCGTCGTAAACAAAATATTAAATATTTTATAAATATTACTTTGTTCAATTATTTGTTGGGGTTTCTTCAATGTTTATGCCAATTTTTACCAAAATTCGTCACTTAGAAAAGGAAAACGTATGGGTTGTCTCTATAATTTCCGAACAACCCTCGTATGTTTAATTTTATAAAAAGAATTTCATATTTCTGTATCAAACTTTATAAGCTTATCTATTGTTATCATAAACTGTAATACATATTTTTGAAAATAATTACTAGTAATTATACTGACATACAATGTACATGGAAATATGTTATAATTGGTACATTAACTAACGGAAACAAATGTTTAATCATATATCAGTGTATGTTTACTGACAAATGAATAAAAAATAAACATGTTTTTTTAAGCAAGTGTTCCATTAAACAGTTTTCTTACTATTGCGCATGGGAAATAATTGTCGAATCTAATTACTAGCAGGGATCTAAAATCGTGTTCGTTATGATAAATCTAATCGAACAACTTGAACGTTTTTCAATCGCGCTATACGTTTCGTATCGCTGACAATTAAAGTCTCTTTCTTTCAAAAACTATGTTCTGATGCTTTGCCTTAGTCTTACTTATTTATAACAAGTTTTTATTTCAAGAGGGCTCGATGGTCGTGGCCATTTTTAGACTATTTTAATCTTTTTGAGAAAAAGAGCTCTATATAAAGATATAGAAAAAAACAGTCAAATTTTTACTAAATGACAGTTTATGCTAAAGTATCATATCTTTTAAAAATTCAAAGAAAATCTGATAAATTTGATAAATAATTTGTTGACCATCCAGCCTCCTTAATCGAACTTTTGTGTATCTTTCAAAAGAAAAAAACCTGAAAATTGTTATTTGTAAAAAGATGTTGAATCTTTGGATATAATCGACAAAAAAGTTTGTCACTTACAGATAAAAATTTTTGAAAACATCAAAAACCGGAAATAGATAAAATAAAAAAACCTGAAGAATATTGATATTTTTTCAAGATTGAAATCTAAATTTTCTTTTATCTCCTCTTGGCATTCTTTATTACATATTTTCATAAATGTTTGATAATAGCATTCAATTCATTTAAAAAAAAAAAAAAGAAAAAAAAAAAGAGATAAATAAGAATTTGCTGTTATTGTAGATGAATATGGTATTTGAAGGATATATTTTAGAATTCATGTATTGGCCCAAATTTAAAAGTTGAATTAAATCCATTCGGTGTGAAATCTGAGAACTGATTTGGATCACAAACAAACCATTTTGATATTAAACCAAGATCCAGAATTACAGTTTTTATCCCTTATGGGATGTGTCCATGGTACAAATTTTGAAAAGATATCGTATACAAAATGGAAGCAAATTATGGTTATCGTTGCATTTATGCTGTATAAAAATAGAGGTTTCTTTGCTAAAGACTGTCGTAATAAATAAATGTTTATCAAATATATATATATATATATATATATATATATATATATTGATATAGATGTACATATATATATATATATATAAGCACAAACATTGCGTTAACTCTCAAATTGACATATACCTGCCCATAGTGAAGGATACAGATATACATACAGCACAGGGAAGTTCACTATATTGGAGCTCCACCTCCGCCCCGGCCGGGGCTTGAACTCATGGCCTCTGGAACCCACTCTCCTAGCAATGAGCGGCCACCGCTCTAACCACTCGGCCATCTAGGCAGGAAAAAAATCTTGTTTTCGATGACGAACGGAACCTTGAGTTATTGCAATGTTTGTGCTTATTATATGTATATATCTATGCAATGTGTATCGTTCCGATCGATGTGTGTGTGTGTGTGTGTGTGTGTGTGTGTGTGTGTGTGTGTGTGTTTTGTTTCAGGTCAACTATCACGCGAGGTTTTCATTTGATTTTGCAATACTTTCATTAATTATTTTGAAGGAAATAAAAAATATCTTATCTTATATTCATTAATTTTCATCACAATAAGTGAAAACATTTTATTTTCTACTTGAGTTTGTAACAAATAGATACTAAAAATTTAGAAATTGTACATTACAAAACAAACATGTTTTAATCTCCTTTTTTTTCACCGATAAATAATATATTATGATAATATTGAAAATCAGCTATCATGAAAAATATTTTTTGTTTTGTTCATTAGATAGTGGGTCGACCAACAGGTGCAAAATATCGCCAGACCATAAACTACTTAGTGGTAAGAAGACAAAAACCATTGCCCATACCTTAACTATGAATACATGTCATACACAATAATGATTATTCTTTCGTTTTACTGATTATTACTTTAACTTTTATTTTGATTTTTTCCATGTCTAGAAGGTGTTCAAGAAACAAATATAATGTGGATCGCTGCAGTCCTTGCCAGCTTGTTGGGTTTAATTATTATCTCTATTGCAAGCATCATTGTATACAAACGGTAAGGAAATGGGATAAATTTGTTAAAATGTCTTGTAATTTCTTTGATTACTTTACAAGTCTTAATGATTTTTTTCTTTTTTTAGGAAACAATTTCCCAAAAATAAACAAAATACAAGAAATCCATCTATTGGTGTTTTAAACACTATTGAATTAATGTATAAAAAAGTGGAGAGAACAAAAAATGATAATGTCGAAAATGAATACGACCACCTTCACCAATATATTGCCTAGCGTCGTCGTAAATGTATATAGTGACATGACAGACAACCAGTATCCCCGAGTACCTAAAGTCCGTCACCATAAGGAGAAAATACCCTTTGTTAATTTGTAAATTATTTTTTGTTGGTTTTTTGTTTTTCATTTGCAATCACTTAATATAACTTGAAACAATATATTGTATATAATTATCAACAAAATATTTTTATTAGACAAATAACCCCACTGAATACGACGTTTAACACACGTGCTCATCATATCTAATGAAACTAACTCCGTCACTAATATACTGTATTATATGTCAAGGAATGAAAATAAATTAACAATTTAGTTTTAACCCAATTCGTATCTAAGCCAAGTTATAATAAGTAAAAATGGTGCATACGATTTAAATGATATCGGTTTTGTTTGAAATTAAATGATCGCCAAAATAGATAAATGTGTCCTTTTAACAACAATCACAATTACCTTATCAGATCAGTGCCTTTTGATTTTTTCCCTACATGTTTCAAATACTTTATATTGTTTATAAATATAATAATGAATATATTTTTTTTAT
The DNA here is from genome assembly GCA_016163765.1 of Magallana hongkongensis. Lineage (NCBI taxonomy): Eukaryota > Metazoa > Mollusca > Bivalvia > Ostreida > Ostreidae > Magallana > Magallana hongkongensis. The sequence goes on from WFKH01011801.1 coordinate 4,286,595, forward strand.
TTTTTACATTTTTTTTTTATAAATCTATAGCAATATATCGTATGTCTATACCCTGTATAAGGCAAAAACTACAACATGAGCGATTTGACGTTACATCCAAGTGTAGTGCATTAATGCTACATGTAATGCAGACTTAAAAAATGTGTTATTAGCCTTAATCAAAAATATATTACATGTAAAATTCTTCACCCTGAGGTCTCTTTATATGAATGACTATTGCAAACGATGGAAGGGGTGCACATTTATTGCGCCCACACCCTTTAGTATAAACGTTTCCTTTCATCTCCGAAATACTAAACGTGGGAGGCATACTTCTACCTCCTCACATGCCTTCACTTACCACCAACCGCTGCCCCGTGATACTTTACCAAGAATCTCTATTTAACAACGATTCTACTAACAACGTTACTACTAGGTAGTGTTGATTTATTAGCGGCCTATGAGAATTTGCAATCGTGTGTTATACTTCTGTAAAAGGGAGAAAATTAAATGTTGAAAAATATTATGTATATCTAAGTGGGCTTAAGTGGATAGTGGGAGTTGAACAGGGCATATCCAAGTTTATAGCTGTGTTGGTTTCCACTAAGCAATTTCGGTTTTTTTGGTGATATAAAATCACATAACATGAAATAGTTGAATTAGTAAACAGTTTGTATGTTCTACATTAGATCATTTTTATGATTTATCTATGACTTTATTTCATAATTTGTTGAAAAGTAATTTTTATATTAAAAAACTTTGTAAAAGTAATAATTATTGATATTCTTGGTGATGTCATATGGAACAGCATATTGAATTTTGGCATTTCTTAGTGTTGAAATTCATTGTCCAAAGAGAAGTCCATACGATTACATTCAAGTAGATTTGAAATTGTTGTTCAGTGATGATATTGAACATTAATCGTAAGTGACAGAAAAGGCTTGCATGTGTTTGTATTCTGCAATAATATAAACACAAGTATTTTATCGTCCATGTTACCTTAGAGTTTCTATGGTAACTTTAGATAGCAATTAAAGCACATTGTTTTATGGACACCAGTAAGTGGTAAAATCATAAAAGTTTTACAATGTGCATAAAATCTATAGCTGCGTATTTCATTGATGAACAGTTTATATATTTAATACATTACAAGTGCATGCAGTGAAGACTATCAATTATCTTATGTGCCCCTAACGTAGGGTTGTGTGTGTATAAGTTGTTTTGTGTAATTCAAATGTTTTTTGTTAATTTTTAAGATATATTAATTATGAGATATGTAGTCCATGAATTTGAAGAAAGAACAATATAGTAGTGTAATATAATCAAAATTTTTTAGTTATATATTTAAAGAGTACGAGGTCAGTGATCAAATATTTGAGATCTGCCATCTGGAATTGATTTTGTGTATTTCTTGTAATTTTTTTTTCATTTTTTTTTTTTAGATTTTTAATTGCCTGTCAGCTAGAAATATAAAATTAAACACAAGATTATACAAACTCAAAATGTGTAAAATGAATCGAAAAATACATACAAACTTAACTACTAACTTAGCTACAAAAAAGTGTCTACATTTTATTTGTTTTCATATAAGTCAACCATTGTCATTGCATATTTATCTCAACTAAACACTACATTTATTTATATCATTATTATTTTGTGTTTTTGAAACAATTTTTGACTTCGGATATTTAACTTTGTAAAAATATTCTATTAAAACTCACCGTGAGGAATAATAATCCTTAAAATGCAATTTTTTATGTTGTCGTGATCTAAATTCAAAGAAATTGCTTTAAACGAACCAACAGTCTTTCAAATCAGAAATAAAGCTAATGTTTAAATTACTGACAAGATTTTTTCTTGCTTTAGGTGTAAAATTTTAAAAGTCAGGCAATAACAACAGGGCATGTTTGTACGGTGCTCATTTATCATATAATCAAGCAGTTCTCATGCAGCTCTAACTATGTCCATATAAATGAAGTTTATTACAATGGCATGCAAATTCATTTTTACTACTTCGATCTTTGTTTGAATCAGAAAATTATTTTAAAAGGAACCAATTCCTTTGTAAAAAGTTGAATCAATCGAAAGTTGTTTTTGCGACTATAAATATCATAAGTGCAGTAAACAATAAATTGCACACACAATTCGCGTTCTATAAGGACTATTGTTTTATGTTTCTGACGCAACTGAAGTGCTTAGTTGAATATATAATCATATAATATTTATTATTCTTTTTCTTAGTTAAATAACACTTAATACAAGAAATGTTAAATTAGACGAGTGATTTCTAGTGTTGATTTTTTCATATTTCTTATTTCTTTACATGAATTTAACTTATTATTTCGTTTTACATTCAGTAAATTTATTACAGGCATAAATAACAAACATACAATTTTCTTCATGTGATATTGAAATAACTTGGAAACATTCTTCTTGGAATTCAGATCTTGTGACCGATGTTGTAAAACAAAAGATTCATTTCGCAAAATGATCCAGATAAGACATATACTGTTAACATTTTAGGTATGGGGTAAAAAGATCTTTAAAAGAAAAGTTACGGCTAACAAAACAGATCCTGAGTACATTCTCCCTTTTGGATCTTTTTAAGTGTAATTTTTTTTTTTACGAAATAAGTGGTATTATTTTGTTATTCGTTTAGGAGTACTTAATACATGAAGTAATTCGTAAATGTATACTCGGGCAATAGTAACATGTACAGAGTCTGTTCATCGGAAATAAGTTATAAATAACAGTATGTTATTTAACTTTAATTCAAGAAGATTTCTCAGTGACCTTAAATAAACAGGAAATAAAGTTGATTGATGCGGAAACGATCGCATGGACCAGCTGTTATATACGCACCACTTTGAAGGTGTTAACAGTTGACACCTTTAAGAGTTTTAAACTATTGCATTTATTAAGTAAACAATAACAATTTCACAATTGCCAATTTTTATACATCTTTTCAAAAAATAAACGTTTGAAAAGTCAAAATATTTATTCATCATATTATATATTGACAATAAAGTTATAAGAATACCTGAGAGCGGTCTCATTGCTATTTTTGATCCGTCTTGAGGTAAGTGATGCTAACTGTAGTTAATTTCTTTGACCATTCTTTTTCATTATTTATTTAACGGATTGGACCTTTTCCTGGGTTAAGATACTAGTTCTACACATTCAATGAGCTAAAAGGGGTTGGGGGGTGTCGAAGAGATTTTTTAGATCTAAAAAAATTAAGTACAAATCAATTCAATGAAAGATAAATAACGAAAACAATTTGTATTCCCGGAATAGCATTTCGTCTTTTGGCAAAGGTTGTGGATGGTATTTTTTTCAATTGTTTAATTATCAACCCTACACGCCCATTTGGAAATAGATAATTGATCGGTGCCTTCAAGCTGTATTCTCAAAAAGATCATTAATTGTTTGTATAAAGAATATTGATTAAAACTACTTAACATGCTTTCCTTGACGATAATATTTGAGCCTTCCCCGCCATAAGAGTGTCTGATGAAAGTAAATGCAAATAACAATATAAACTTAACTACTTCCCTAATGATTCTTTCATCGGGGTTATCATTTTCTCGGGCTATAGTATTGGGTGCCTCCAATTCTCTAACAATAAGGTCATTAGATAAAAATCAACACCGGCAGACATGAGCTTTATAAATCTACCGTTTTGAATAACAATTGCACCGAGACAGATCTTTTGTTGGCCATGGTCACCATGCCGTTTCAAGAAAACCGTCGGATAAAACTCAATAAATGTATAATTATAAACGTTCCTTTTTAACAATTAATTTAACACCACTTTTTCTGGTTATAATACATGTATTGGGTCCTATCCCCACCACTGGAACATTTTCCAATGAAAAATCAATGATACGAATGTTGCTATAAATGAACTAAACTCTCTACTTCCTTGTTTAACGATAAGGTCACTTGGGCGGACCTGTTTTGGGCTATAAATAAGGAATAAGGAATCATTCTTTGAGTATTATGAGGTGATAATTTCGGTCGGGGCGCGATCAAATCCAATAAAGCCCGAAGGGCTTTATGATCGATTTGATCACGCCCCGACCGAAATTATCACCTCATAATATTCAAAGAATGATTCCTTATTACTTATATTTATATACTTTTAAGCCATTGTACGAATAAATATTAAAATATAAATAGGCAAACCCCGCTGGCGCCCCAATTATACGTCATTTGAAGTTATGGGTTTTATAGTACAAAATCGATACGTAGTGTTATCACAGGCAAAGACAATGGAAAATGTAAATATTAGCAGATAAATTAGTCACTGATGATGCTTGTGCCTCAAGCACAAAGATGAGGTGTTTTATGTCCTCTTTCCTCTTTACGGATATCCGGACAGCCACGCACGCATATAAACTCGAAGATAAATTTTTAAAATACACATAGAATGTGCGACTTCATTTATTATTTTGTTGACGTTTGCTTATTTAACATGTATATGCCGATTTTCATTAAATAAGTTGGAAAAAATAAATGGAGAGGCATAATCATATCCGTACTGCTCTCGTATACGCGCAGAAGGCAACGGCAAATAAAATGTAATTAAGACTTAATCATAGATAATTTCTTTTGTTGCTGCTAAGTCATTTTTAAAAATATAAAACTTTCTTTGAATCAGAAATACCATACCGACAAGTGTTAATGCTTACGAGTTTTGATTACAGATGAACTTAATAAACGAGTACTTAGAGGGCTATGGTAGTAATGAAATAAAAATGCATTCATTGATTTAATGTAACTCATTCTAAATGATTTCCTAGAGACTATTAATGCAATGGTGTTTCTAATGCTATAAGCCAACAATTGTTAAATAAACAATTTTTGATTTAAATACAATCACAAAATTAAAGGTACCAGTCAAAACAAAAGAGTGATAGTATATTCCTGATATTTGTAACATGCTCATTGATGGCGTATCTTTACGTGATTGTACTAAACCAATCAACTACATATCAGTATATAAACCAATATGAAAATAATGGGATTTGTTTTGTCTCATAAAGTCATTTAAATAACCCTCAGGTTTCCCAAAAAAGGTTTTTGTTCAGAAAAACGTACCGTCATAAGAGACAACTAACTTGTTGTGATAAGTTAACCTTAAATATTAATCTAGATAACATATGCAGTAAAAGTGGGGATTTTTTTCAATTTGCCCATGGCTAGAAGTCATTGAAAATATAAACCAGTCATATCAGGTCCGAATATATCAACCGACAATCTTTTATTGTCCTTGCGTTTCATCTCGAAACCTGTCTGTTTTATCTGTTTTGTGGTGTTAATGTTCGAAAACAAACTGTTTTATCATACAACTAATTTCACATTGTCAACAAGGGAAGTGTGCTTCATTGTAATGGGACACCTAGTTCTTCTTTACTAGTTTCAATAACAATAGAGAGTTAATATTTATTTGTCTGATCCTCTACAAAAAGCTGCTGTCTGAGTGAACAATGAGTAAGTCCTCGTAGCCAAAAAATGTATTAGGTCATAATTTGTATTATGAACCTCTAAGAATATCATTTAAATGTAAAAAAAAAAACCAAAAATTAATGGGGTATTTTTATGTGTTTTATCCAGTCTCCAAGACTAAGGAATAATAAGTCAAAATTAAACTCATCTCATATAAATTAACATTAAGTTGTGGGAAATTGACTGAACAAAGAGTTACTGTGCATGACAGTGGATGCCTTTCTCCTTTAAAAGTACACCGTATGTAGATGATATGACCCATATAGTTCTCGTTATAATTGGTTTATCTTGTGCGGATGTCACGAAAACAGGATAAGCAGTAAAGCATCTTGTTCGTCGAGATCCGAATAACTCTCCGTTGAAAGCTGCAGTAAACAGACCTTAATCATTTAATATAGTCACACAAATATGTTAAGTTTATTTAACCCTATTCTTTTCACTAGTGCGCCCTCTTACGATAAATTAATTGCCCTTTCCGCTTATGTTGTGTATTTTGACCTTAGATGAACTTTTATTGCAACAAGGACAATCGAAGATGTGTTCCTTTATATGAAAATATGAAGTAAATTGATACGATACTTGCCATTTTGTTTTCAAATCAAAGAATTCAAAGTACTTTATAATGAGTTTAATGACGAAAGTCATTTAAGGTGAAATAACACACCTTGAAAACGTCACTCAAATTAACAGTAAATTATTTGATTATGAAAGCTATAATGATAAATAAACTGCACATATGTCAAATAAGCAAAAAATTGGCAGTTTGGGAATAAAAAATGAATATCTAAAAAATTCAATTCAGTAAGTAACAACAAAAGACCATTCGGGATTCGAAATCGGGATGTACGGATCACAAGCCCGACACGTTATCCACACGGCTATGGAGTAAGTTACATGTTGCCGTCGATAAAATCCTTTTGATAAAACGAAATGTCGTTTCGATCAGAGGTCAGCCATTTTGTGATGATGTGTTATTCCACCTTAAGTGCACTCCAGCCATTTTGTCATTCACGAAAGCATATTTAGGTAGACTGGAGTTCAGTAAAAGACATTCTAATCATTCATTGTGGCGGCAAGACGTTTGGGCGCAGTGCATGTTCATATATGATAGAAAGATTCCTAGTTTTAGGAATTTGCTATTGTATGCAATAAGTATATTTAATACCTGTCATAAAGCTTGGTATATATTATCAAGATCTATGAATCGTCCAAACAAATACGTATATAGTACTACCTGATTGAATAGATAAGATTTTCATTCAGAAAAGGTCGACAAAAAATTAGCAACAAAACAAGTACATCGAGTAAACATCACCATGTATCACAGAAGAAGGATTTCCGTTTATCTATAAAAAAAAAAAAAAAACGCCCTCTGTTACTAACCATGTTGTTTTGCGCAGAAACCTTTTAAATGTCTAGTTAGATGGAACACTTCCTGTTTTACTGTTATTTGTAGATGAGGAATAAAAATTACATCTACAAATGATCATTAAGTTCCTGAACACACACTGAGTTTTTGTAGAAATAAGGACAAAACTTTTAATAATTTAAATAAACCTGAATTCGAAAATTTTAAGGAGATGTTTTAGAGCGTGTTATCTGTAAATACATCAGCACCCCTTGGATTAATAACAGAATAGATAGAGGAAATAGTTTCACTTGACTGAATTTTAATATCTCTATTTGCGGAAAACCCCAGCTGAACTGCATTTTTATCGGACTTGAAGTGTTTCTTAACGCAGTGTTTTGAGAAGATGCTTGGGTTTTGAATATTTAAGACGAAATGATTTTAAGAGTGGTAGTTTTTCTTTTCACAGGATGGGTATTCAAAGTGAACGGTAAGAATTTGACAGGCTTGAAAAAATAATGTTAAACATTCAGTTACATATGACTATCTTCTGCGTGTTTAAAATGCTGTGATAATAAAGTAAACTTTTTACAAACATAAATAAAGTTAAAAGTAACTTTCTGAATTTGTTTGTAAATATCTGGAGCACTTTTTCGTGAAATCCATATAACGTTGAATGCTATAACAACATTTAAAGGCATGATGAGAGGTTTTATCGCAAATCCAACATGGATGTACACGCTACGGCCGATATTGCATTGCATTTGAATGATGACGCTTTAAAATCGGTGTGAATTTCAATTGCGATTCGGAACAAAGAATCTGATTGGCGCATTTATATAGACCCACCCATTTATCAAATGCATGTAGAGAACATGATGCTAACACGTGGAAACACAGGCACGTAGCATCGTTTTTGAAAGTGGGGGGGCCAGACTTATCCAAAAAATCTTGACAAGCAAAAGAAAAAAAAAAGGCACCTTCTCAAAATCATGAAAAAAATCCTAATCCGGGGGGGGGGGGGGGGCGGGCAACTCCTTCATCATTCAATTTTTTATACGTAAATTTAAGAAAAATCTTTCCTGCGACAAAAAGTGGGGGGGCCAGGCCCCCCCTGGCCCCCCCTGATGCTACGTCCCTGAAACAAATGTCGGAGAAAGAAAAGTTGCACTTCTTAAAAATTACATACAGAGTTATTTGATAACAAACGGGGTGATGTTTACGTACATGTGTAAATAATGTAAGTGAAAAAAAAAGTTCTCTAAAAGCTGGGTTGGGCTCATACATGTATCCGTTATATATTAAAGTCACAGATTTGTCTTCGCTCATCGAATAACATACGTTATTCAGCTTATTGTGAAGAAATTCGTCAGAAACTGTTTGGTGAACAAATATATTTTACGTTACCGTTCATATTGTACCGTTTGTGGAAAATCGCATGCGTTGAACAGACTGTTTTTCCTCACAAAAAGCTTGCTGCAAAATGTGGATCCACGGGAAAATTCGGGTTGACACGCCGTGAAATCCATTAGACGTTTTACAGCAAATGTCTTCACTTATTTGCTTATAATAAATCTGTACTGAAAATCTTTGAAACATCGTGACCAGCTCCGTAAAATGAAGAAGTATGGTTTGTTTATAAATATAAAACTGTAAAATGGCGATTCGATCTGCACGTGCATTTTACAATCCAAGGTCGGTTAGCGTGTTTGAGAGAAATTTAAGTCAGCGGCAAGTAAAGCGTCAACATCAGTAGTAAATATTGTCTGATGAATATTGAGGTACATGTAATAAAATTAATGTTTCTAAAGACTAAGTGAGTTACAAAATAAGGTTAATCACAGATCAGTCCAAAATTGAACACGATTGTGCTGTAAATTTCAAGTTTGTGTACATGTTTAAAAACACATGCACACTTGTAGAAGTGTGTCATTGAACGGTTGAAGTTCAATAAAATGCTAAATCAATGTAGCATTTATTGTCAGTATCTGTTGTAAATTCTTTGGAATAAGCTACAACACAATAAATACTTCCTCAACTTAAGTTAATGCGTTAAAAAGGATTGAATTTATCGATGAAGCATTGTGCTGAAAAATGTAATGAGAAAACTGTTTAAACAGTGTATTTTTGACAATTGTTTACACCATAAAAGACAAAAAGCGATTATTGTGAGAACTATTAGTCAATTATTGCAGTGACTTAGTTTTTGCAGTCCTGATATTGAGTAAACGACACAGTTAGCAGTTGGTGCATAAATTATCAATACCACGGTACAGGTAAAAGTGGGCGGGTACTAAACAGCCAATGAAAACGCTTGTTTCAAAAACTGCAACTCGCAATCTAGCTGCAGGTCTGTAGCTCCCGGTCTGAAAAAATTCGGATGGACGACCTGGGAGCTACAGTGCCTCCCATAGTAAAAAACTGCAATTTACGGCGCACAAAAAATTGCGCTAGTTTTGGACTAATTAATCTTATTTCCGAACACATTCTGTACAAATATTTGATTCCAAAAAATTCCTCGGACATTTTACTACAGATATCGTCACATTACTTGCCTCTGATATTCTTTTAAACACCATCACCAGCCACGTAAAGTGAAGTGGTGCAGTTTGTTTACATGTAAAAATGGCGACTCTCGATCTCGACGTGAATTTAACATACTTCATTTTCCAAGGTCGGTTAGCGTGCTTCGGAGAAAGTCTGAGGCAAGTAAAGAGATGAATTCAGTAATAAATTGTATTAAGAATTTAATGATATTAATTTTTTCCATAGAATTTGTGTGTAAATAAGGTTAATTAGTCCAAAACTAGCGCAATTTTTTGTGCGCCGTAAATTGCAGTTTTTTACTATGGGAGGCACTGTAGCTCCCAGGTCGTCCATCCGAATTTTTTCAGACCGGGAGCTACAGACCTGCAGCTACTCGCAATCCCAATAGTGTCATCACTCAACGCATCAGTTTATCGGTCGCAGCGTGTACACCCATGTGAGATTTGTGAAAGAATGTCGGGACGTACACGTTTGACACGCACTGATTCGAATGTATTAGTAAAGATTCATTTGTCCTGTTATACATTCAAAATTTACAACATTACTCATTAGTAAGGTTGTAAAAACATCAGTTACAATTAACATATTTAAAACTTTATACATAAAAAAATTAAATAAAATTGTTCCTAAGGTTTGACACCTCTTTCTTGTCGCAAAGATTCTGACTGTTTTGAACATCTGGCTTATATTTACACCTCAGGATACCAGTATATATATGTCAACCAGAGTAAAACATGGGAGGAAGCAAGGGAATTTTGCAGACAGAAAGGATTTGAGTTGTCTACCCTGAATGGACAAGGAATAGAGATTTGCAACCTTACCGAGGCTACAGACCTTTGGACCAACAATTTTATCTATACTACGCCCTATTTATCTCTATTAGGTAAACCGGATGTATTCATATATATCATTTCCTTCTGTATAATGTAAACTTTAAAGAACATTTAATTTCTTATTTTTTTTTACTCCTTTAGATTGATATTCTAGCTAAGATAATGGAACAATGTTAATTGAAATAATTTGTATTTTAAGGATGCTATAACAACACAGATGGAATCCAATTCTTGTCATTTCATAACGCCTCTGTAGTAGAATGTCAGATCCTGTGTAGAGACTCGCCAAGATTCGCGATACGGGTAGGTTTCCCTTGTATCTTAGACAATCAACTATACAATATGTTGGTTAATACTCTTGATATATGTTATTTTCTTTACTTGTATTCAAATGAACAAATATCCATGATTATTTTCTAAAATGAATTAAAATGAAAGGATATCTATTAATTTTTTTTCAAAGGACAATTCATGCAAATGCATGCAGACTGATTCCAATCAAGGCGCCTTACAAAATGCAGAGCTGTGTAATTATACTTGTGACGGACAAGCTATATGTGGTGGTGACAATGCCATCAGTATATACGAACAAGGTAACAAATCTTAGATGATTCGAAAGACTTAAATGATGTTCAAACTCTTTTTAGTTGGTTATTATTAATACATCTAATTAATTAGATGCATTTAATTTAGAGGCATTTATTTGATGACGCTTGCAATAATATATCATTGAACAAGTCGGTAACCAGTATCAGAGATGGACAAATAATGTGATAATATAGACAACTCTATTTTGAATTTAAGTAGCCAACATCTCAGATCTTCCAAATGAACAGCCGTTGTTTCCACCCAACAACTCCCGATGTCTGGTTTACCAATGTGTAAATGGTACTGTTGACTACCAGGAGAATGATTGCGAAAATCAAGAACTTGGGAGTTAGTATTTATTAGACGCGTTATAATTCACAGTGTTGCATTAATAAAAAGAAATAACCCATATACTAGTGTGTCATTTCATGTCACAATACTTTTTGTAAAAATCTAGATACGTTTTAAATATCTTGATAATACATAAAGTAAAGTCCTTGAATACGAAGATTTTAATTTTCTTTTATCTAATAATGTGATATTTTAAATTTAATTTTTTTCAGATGATAATGATTTTTTCTCATGTTCTTTTGAACCTGAAACCAATTGCTTCCTATGGCATTCAAAAGACAGTGATTTGGAATGGTCCATTCAAAATGTAAGCTTATGTTATTGTAGTTGAAATTTCATTAATTTTTTTTGTAATGACTTAGGTGTTTCTGAATACTTTCATAAACATGTTTTGTGTTTTATGATTAATATATCGAGGAACAACTGTGATTAATATAATATTTTTTGGTAAATTGAAATATAATTAGGAATTTTCTTTTTCTTTCTTTCTTTTTTTTGTCAAAGTTTATATAACTTATTAATACCTGACCGATTTCAGTGTGTAAAACAGACTGTGGTTAATTTGTTTATTTTTCTGCAACAGAGTTCCCCACAAAATAATCCAGGACTTAGTTATACTGCATCATACTATGCGTATGCACATGGACCAGGAGCTGCTTCAAAACAAACGGCACTGTTGATATCCGGGATGAAATTCAAAGGTAAAATAGCACAAAACTTTATGTCCACTTTGAAATGCAAAGGTTATATAACACAAAACATTATGTCAACTTTGTATTTTCCCCTTCATTTCTTAAGAAGAAAACAACTATTGCCGTTATTTCAACAAAAGGCTGGTAAACAAAAGTACATGTTATCATGTTATGTTAAACACAGATGAGCATCCCCCCCCCCCACACACAAATATATATATATATATATATATATATATATATAGATATATATAGATATATAAGCTCTAAATTCTACAACGTTTACGTTTCGACTTGTCGTATTCTTAGCAAAAAATAACTTGTTGAACTAAAAGACATTCAAAATGACATCATCAAAGTGAAGTGAATATTGTTTACGGTATTTCAAACTAAAAAAATCCAAGAATCAATGTGATAATTTATTGCATTGTATTGTACTTAGCTTCCTGTTGGTGTCTTCGTTTCCGGTACTTCGCCAACACGCCTGCGTCGATGGATATAATTATATTGGATTTGATAGCTAACAAAAACAAGAGTTTGGTACAAATAAGGAATTCAACGAAACAATCTTCCTCAAATACAGCATGGTTTTTAATGGAGCAGAATATAAACATGACAAACGATTTTAAGGTAATTTTATTATTAAACAGATATTTGTAAATAGATATTAATAGAAATATCCTTATTTGGTAGATTGATTTTGTTTGATAGATCTTATTAAAATAGATGCATCATTTTATTGAAATGGATCAATAAATTATTACAGGTGGTAACTAATATGTTCTATTTTATACGGGTTTTTTTTCATTATCATTAAGTTTGTGAGACAGACCCGAAGAAAGATAACCGTTTATATTTACTCTAATTGATGATGTGATGCATAGTTGTGCAATTATTGTGACCCTCACGCAGTGCAGTGAAGCATGTACTACTGCAAGGATATAACAGACTAGAAATGTTGTATTACTGACATGAGATCTTGAATTTTGAGGGTTTTTATTAATTATTTTCCTCATCGTAGTTTTTGACTCGACTGTACGGGTTTGATGCGACACACCTTCCTTAGAATAAAATTCACAAATGTTCGTCGACTTGAAATAAATTAAGACAAATTGAGTTATGATAATGGTTGATTGTTATTGAAAAAACGAATAACTTTAAAAAAAAACTAGGATGCCATTGATGTATACTATTTAATAACATTATTATTTTCAAAAAAGATATCAATTACTAACTTTTTCTAATATGCGATTATTCATAAATTTTTAGCTTATGTTTAAATTTGAATCGGCTGAAAACGAAACAGAAATTTCAATAGATGACGTCACAATGATCGCAGATTCCTGCAGTAAGTATTAGGCATTTTGTTGATGTTTTGTATTTATGCTCAAGGTTTGTACCATACTCTATCCCAAGATATCTTCTTATCAAATTTTGCTTAATACTCGATATTTCTGAATACCTCAAGGTTCAAACGATGTTAATTTAAATGTATGAAAAATTTCCAAGATTTCTCCTTTGAAACGTCCCCTCTAGCTTATCAGGTTTTAGTACACGGCTAAAAATAAAGGAGTCTACGGGGATTTTGCATTGGAACAGACATTAAAAAGTACCTGGATGAAAACGTTGAAAAACTGTGCAAGGTATTCCGAGTGACTTCCGAATAAAGAAAAGATGTCAGCATTTCCCATTATAAATCTCCGTAAGAAGTCTATTTTTTGTTCCTGTGATATTTTCCCAATGAAAAATGAATGAAGATATCTTGGATATTTTCCCTTCCATCTATTTCAATGGTATGTGTATTTTATTAAAATCGTCCAAATGTGACAGAAACAATAACTTGGGAGAGATTATACAAAAACATCCTTTGTAGACAAAACAGTTTCAACCTTGTTAAACAAAGGGAGAGGAATTCAGTGTACTTTTGGTGGAGACTTTGATGTATGTTTTAAACAGGATGAATCGAATGATGACACCAACTGGAATCTTACAAATGTACGTATTGAGACCGTGGCCCAGAAAAAAGTGTCGTTTAGGAAAGGGACACTGGTATTATTTCAATTATTTTTCCGTACTTTACATTGATACATGAAATACAGATAAAACCTTTCAGATGTTAGGTCCTCCGTTTACTAACAAGTTTTATGGTACACAGTGTTAAAGGATGGGTTTTCCATTATAGTAAAGTCTGCCAATATAGTAAAATATTTATATAACAAATATTAATTAAAGTACTGAAAGTACTGAAAAACGGTTAGCAAGCTTGTTGTTAATCTGTTGGGGATAATTGCACGATGATTTTATTATGAGGTCCTGTAGAGTTCCAAATTAAAACATATTTTTTTTATATCTACAAATTGCTAGGATAAGCATTAATTTTATGATTTTAAAAACATGTGTTTCAAGTTTGAACTCATATTGTGTCAAGTATATGACTACATTTTAAATTAATCAAATTATCTTTAAGGTCAAATAACAAAAAAGATCCTCCTTGTATGCGATTTAAATAAAATGAAACCCAGTGTTTTAAGTTCGAACTAAGAACGGATGACATTTTATAGTTAATCAAATCATCTTTCAAGTCCATTTACTTAAAAGATAGAGACATTCAGTAATCTTGATACTTCAATTTTTGCGTTTTTAATTAAAAAAGTAAAATCTACACCATTCATAGGCATTCACTTTAATTGAAAGCGCACAATACACATCAAGTTGCATTTTATAAAAATGAAGGAGGGTTACGGTAGTGTCTACAACTTGCAATTACACATTTAGTTAGCAAAATTTATTACTAGGATTTTAATCATTAAATAAAGTATTATAATATGATGCATATTTCATCACAAAATCCTCGACATTTTAATTACGAAACTAATTCTTATGCATATAAAATAAGACGATGTCCTTGTATTATATTACTTTTACTAAAATTCATACTAAGGATCCAGTTAATTGTTATCATTAAATGTATCGTTTCATTGCCGTACTCTAGATCAAAACTCAGCTAATGCCTGCTTCGTTAAAAAATACAATCACTTTATTAGTTTAAAATCGATAATTTGTCATTCTTGTTTAAAAAATTTGATATACGCACATCGACCTGGCCCAGCTTTCCGTAATCTCAATACATTGATTCATCATAGGTAGGGCTTTGACTAAGCATCCGGTTGCGTAATGGGTTTAGTTACATGATTTAAAGCGTATAGCGTATACGCTAACCGACAATCTTGTGTAGGTCCATGTTTGAACACCTCCAATATTGAAAAAAAAGTACAAAATGTATGTTTGAAATTAGTGTGAAATCTCCCAATATGATGAAACTGTCAGATAATATTTTTTTAACTGCACGACAGATGGCAAATGGCTTGTTTTTCAACACCTTCTAATTTTAATTTTGTTGATACCGAAAGCAGTATTGAAATTAGAATTATCATACTTGACCATCCATTGAATGTTTTGAACATATTTAATTGTATAAACGCAATGGGATTGGGCACAAGATCAAAACTTATTACACCACTCCCGTGAAAGTAAATAGTAATAGAGGTAGCTCGAATTCACTTACTCTAATTGCAGTAGTTAACATTTACGAAAATTGTATTTGTAGAATGTACGGTGGCTTGGCACGAGAACAAGAAGAGAAAATGCCGTTTTAATATCCAAGTTTAAATTATATGGTATATCATATTTCAAATTGTTGAAGAATTATTTCATTGTTGGTTAAAAAAGATTTAAAAACGATGTTTTCTCTAAGTGATCTGAATAAAATAACGAAAATACTGAACATTTTTGTAAAGTATATTTTTATATATAACACATGATACAAATGAAAACGTAAACAAATACATTTCAAGGACGTTTCCAGAAATTAAGACTGTTTAATTTTTTTGGTTTGATATCTCAATTGAATATTGTTCAATAGAGAATAATAAGATTTCGAACACTTTTTGACCAATTTTGGTTACAAAATTGTAGATTTTTTCTCAGTATGATAATTATAATTATGAATTAAATAATCTATGTTTTTCTGTTTTTCAGATATAATGGTGAACATAAGCATGAAGTTTACAAGTAGAAAAAATTTGGAACTGTACTGGATAAACAACGAAGGAAAAAGGATATATATCATTGAAAGGAATGAAATTAACAGTACCAGCTATGTTACAATTTCTGAAACGATATATGTCAATGCTAGCTCAAATGTAAGTAACTAGATTAATTCGTTGATCTTACACTCGTTATGAAATATAAGGCCATTCATTTAGAGTCTTGTTAAACATTCCTTTGAACTATTTTGCCTTTCTCTGTGTTCTTTTAACCACGTAACAATTTAAATTCTTCATAATGTTAACTACGTATTTTGTAGTCAATATTATTGCCTTAACAGCTCAAAATAAATACGTAGAAATTTTACTATAAGCATTTTCGTATACGAAAAAAGTATACAAAACCGTACGTAAAATCAATATTTATGTAGGCTTAAAAATATTTTTTCTTCATTTCAGCTATATATTCGTGGAATTACGACAGAACCGTCTGAAGAAATTAAGATAAATTTCATCAAAATCAAAGTTATTACCAAATGTAAGTCCAAAGACTTTCCATGCCATTTATTATATCTTATGATATCACCTTCCCTTATTTCATATGAATGTCATGAATCTATATTATTAAACATGCTGACATGAAATGGATTTGGATATGTTTTGAACAGATTGTACGTTTTCATATGTTTTTGCGTGTTTTAATATAGACATGTACAAAGTTTTATGAAGTTGAGCAATATGCGTTATCGTAACAGAAATGTTTAGGTACCTTATGTATCACAAGGTAGGATCAATAATTCCTCTTGTTTTAAAGCCAGAGATGTTACTGACAAATATAGCATCTATATCAAACGAATGTCGCATGAAGAAGTATAAACCATAGGTAAAAATAATGTAACCCAACATTTGTTATTTACACAAGGCGATCTTTTGAAATTTTGAGCTTGCACTTTAAGGAAAAGGGCTTCTATAGACTTGAAAAGGTTTTCGAAGGTGAATATTTGTAAATTTTGTGACTTCTACTTATTTTTTTCAAAATTTGATTACAAAGCAAGTTCTTTAAAAAAAAAACTGGAATGCCTTACGTATGAGGCATTTTGTTAATTCGAGAAAAAAAAGCCTCGACGCTAGTGTTTGTTCACATAGAAATTACTAAAGCTTACTATGTAGTATAAAACAGTGAGTGGTGATTCATCATTTAAACAAAACATATAAGTTTACTATTTTTTCAGCAACGATGAATAAAACCGATGTGTAGACACTTACCCTATAAAGTTTTTGAATGTATCATGTTTAAAAAAGTCAATTACTTTAATGACGATTTATCACTAGATTTGTATAGAATGTTGTTGTTTACAGTAGTTATTATACTCTAATGTAAACAAGATTTCTTCTGTATATTAAAAATTGAATATAAGTTCATTTGGAAAGTAATTGTTCCCGCCCATTATTTAGATCTTTCGATTGTAGCAATGTATATTAATGATAAACTTCTTAACCCTCTTTTCCTGTAGAATAACCTGTGAACATTTTTTTTTATAATCAAAGCCAACATACATGTTGAACGAGTCAATCGATCATTTCAAATCCCCAATCCCTACGCCATGACAATATCTGACGTCACAAACTTGCGGTGTATAGATGGTGGCGGGATAAAGATGAGTAACACGATAAAACTACTTGGAAACCTTCTGCCAAAAAATGGTATAGAAATTTTAAAATGTATTTCTATGTAAAAAATAAATTATTTTAAGCAAATATCAGTGCTAACTTTATCCTTGTAATTATTTTTTGTTAAATATTGTTTGATTAAGTTTCGTGTAGCAAATAAAAATAAAATATTTTATCATCAACTTTTGTTTTTTTTTAAAGGAACGCCAAGCGCGGTTAATATTTACGGAAAAAACTATAGCTACTGGAAGACGCTTGACTCTACCAAATCGAGAACTTTCGTTTGTGAACAAGGTTTGAGAACTGTGACACTGTATTGGGTTTTATTTATAGGAATATGTCATTTAACTTTCAAGCCAGAACTTTGATTAAATAAAAAGATGCAAAATAATTTCATAATACTATCTCATATATTATCAGCATTTGTACTGTTATCATAATATTTGAATGCAATAAGTTGATCGAAGATAAACGATTAATACACACGTTCCAATTACTGTAGATTACCTATTTTACGCGAGTACTTAATTCCGCGATTCCGCTGTTTTGTATAAAACAGCGAGAATATAAAATCGCAAGCACCACTTTTTTGTTATAATTTTCATTAGTTCAAAAGTGTCTGAAAATTAAAAGCGAGATTTTAAATTCCGCAAGGATTGCTTCTCGCGATTTTACGCGGATGTTAATTCTTCGCTTTTAATTAGAAATCTACAGTAATACATTTCACCATAGATATTTTAATTTCAATTTGGTACGTTTCAACTCCAATTATGACTAATGACTAATGGAAACAAAGATGTTTAATTAAACACAAGAGTATGTTAACGAAATTATATATAAAATTATCCTTTTTGTGAAGTCTTCTATAAAAAAGTTTTTTTGCTATTGTACATTGGAAATAATCTTAGAATCAAATTATTGGCTGTTGTTATAGCAGATAAAAATGCTATTTTAATTATACATTTGAAAATTTAAGTATTGAATCAAATTAAAAAGTGGAGTTAAAATCACTTTGGTAGGAAACCTGAATTTGATTTAAATCACAAACCATTTTGATATTAAAAGAATACACAAAAGTTTGACTGAAAAAATCTATGCTTTTAGACATTTTTAGTCATTGAATGAAATGTTTATTAAGCACAATAAGTGAAAACAATCTTTTTCAACTGAACGTGTTATAAAAAGGTTATACAAATTCTAAAATCTGTACTTTACAAACAAAAGTTTCTTATTGTTCCATCATTTTCTATTATCTTACTAAGGAATAGATAATGATAATGTTGAAAATCAGTTATAATGAATAATATTTCTTTTTTTGTTCATTAGACAGTGAGTCAAACAATACTTGTGAAATACCAGTTGATTTAATACCACCACGAGGTAAGGAGACAGAAATAATTTAAAAATCAACTCCTATAATGATTAATGACTATTGGAAACAAAGATGTTTAATCAAACACAAGAGTATGTTAATAACAAAAAAATATATAAATATAATCCTTTCTGTGAAGTCTTCTATAAAATAGTTTTCTTGCTGTTGTACATTGGGAATAATCTTCGAATCAAATTATTGGCAGTGATCGATAATCATCGCGTTTTGTCTCGGAACCTTTCTGGTTTTATCGTGATCGTAACGAAAAATTAAGATGAATAGCTCGAACGTTTCAATCAAACTGAACATATGGAGTCGGTGAAAATTTAAGTCACTTCGATATGAAAACATTTTTACTGTATCTTTCCTTTATCTTTAAAGTAGCACAGAAGTATTACTTATTTCCTATAACATTGATCTTTTTATTTATTCTGAAAATTAAATATTATTTTAACAAATTGAAATTTGTTATTTGTAACTAGATTTTGAATCTTTGGATATAATTGTCTAAAAATAACTTTGTCACTCACGTTAAAAAATAGTGTAAACATTTTAAAAAACTAAAATGAAATTAAAATGAAATTAAAAAGCTAAAGAATATTGATATATTTTCTAAGATTGACCGAGACCTGAAATCTTTTAACTTCTCTTTGCATTTTAAGTGCACAAACCATTTTGATATAAAAAGAATACACAAAATTTTGACTGAAGAAAGATATGCTTTTAGACATTTTCAGTAATCAAATGAAATGTTTATTAAGCACAATAAGTGAAAACAATCTTTTTACAACTGAACATGTTATAAAAAGGTTATACAAATTCTAAAATTTGTACTTTACAAAACACAAGTTCTTCATTGTACCATCATTTTCTTACTAACGAATAGATAATGATAATGTTGAAAATCAGTTATTATGAAGAATATTCTATTTTTGTTCATTAGAGAGTGGGTCAAACAATACTCGTAAAACACCAGCTGATATAATACCACCAAGAGGTAAGGAGACAGAAATAATAACCATACCATATAATTGTCAATCATCAGACGCATTCCAGATTCTTTTTCCTTTTTATTGATTGTCCCTTATTAAACGAATAAATTCAATCACCTATGTTATACCATATAACATAATATAACACTATTTATGTTTTATAACTCGCGAAACGGTATAAAAAAAGCGAAAGTGCGCCAAGTTTTGAGATATATATATATATATATATATATATATA
>WFKH01011801.1:4323333-4335600 GCA_016163765.1 Magallana hongkongensis
CCGATGGCCTTTAACAGAGAGCATCTTAAAAGCGTCCTTTGTTGCAATAAAAGTTCAAGGTCAATAGACCCTTCTATACACAAAACGGGGCAACCAGTGTATCATAAGGAAACTCTTTACTTGCATAAGAGGAGAGGGAAAATTGAACTTAACATATATGTGTGACTTTATTAAAAGATTGAGGTATTTTAACCTCAGCTGACAAGGATAAGTGTTCATATCTTTATAAATCAACAAGATGTATTACTCACTATCCTATTTATCACTACATCCGTACAAGATATACCCATGATAACAAAAGCTATATGTGTTATAGAACCTACGGTGTGATTAAAAAAGCATCCAGTTCAAGTACAATATCTCTAGTTTATAGAATTCCCCACGATTTAAGTTAAATTTTATACCAAATGAGTTTAATTTTGGTTTATATATTTCCTGAGATGAGTCAAAACATACTAAAATCATAACATCGATTAGATCGATTGATATTCGTAATACATATACGATTTTATTCAATTATTTTCGGTTACGAGTACAAGCTCAGCGCCTTCTGAGACGTCAGCTATTTTGTCGAGGACCAGAAAAAGGGAAACATTTGCGGTCAAGGAAACAATGAACTGGCTATCGTTGCTGAACACTTCTGACCAAAACTACATTTGATACAGCCCCTGGCTTCAACCTTTTAATCACTACTTCTTGCAAAATGGATTTAAAAGGGTTTCGATGAAAGATTCAGACTTTAAATCATTTTTAAAATTTCAAAATGTAGGCTCAATACTGACGACAGTATGTCTTAGAAATATCTAATTTTTCACCACATAAACCTATTGAAATAATGCTCCACGCCTCTATTTTATCACCAGTAAGCATCCTTATTCAAATCTCAAACTTCCAATCAATACACTAGTTCTGTTATGTCAATTTCTTACAAGAGTTTACATTTGTTTTTCACCTAAATTATTCATATAAAGTGGGTATACTACGAAATCATCTTTATCATCGGTCATTAAGTTACAGTTAAGAAAGATCGCGTGCTTCATTTATTTATTTTGATTTATTTTTTAGTACACATATTATTTACACTGTATTACAGTCACACGTTTTTGTAATAGATAAATAAGAATAATTATACATTTTTTTTCAATTTATATTGATGCATATGTATATAGGAAAAAATACCAAAAAATGTATTCTAAATACTTGTGCAATTAGTATATAGTGTGCAATATAACAGGTGTTGTTTTTTAGAAAGAAAAAGAAAAGGTGAACTTGTAAGGAAGAGTGGGGGATGTATGCACTTTATAAAGCGCTTTTTATATGTATAGTTAGATTATTTAGCTATTTTCTAGACTGACATTAGATCTTCCATTTCGTGTTTTTAAGGTGACTAATTGACCTTCAATAATGAAATAATCAACAAAAAGTCAACTTAAAAGTAAAAAATAAGACATCATTCTTAAGATGATAACATTATTCGAATAAAATAATTCATTGTTTGTACTTGAATAGAATTAAGAAATTAATAAGTATCTATATCAGAATATTATATGTTTGGAATTTAGTAAACTCGTTAAGAATATATTTTGTAATTAAAATTTTGAATCCACAGATATTTTATTTTTTGCATACTTGATGTATGGCTCTGTATATTCCATACTCCAAGGGTTTTTATTTCTTAATTATTTAAATTTAAATGATTTTCTTTTGTCTGATACATCCATCCCCCGCCTCTAAGATGGAATCTTAAAATGGGTGAAGAGTGGCTGCTCTATGTCACACTATGGAATTTCATATTCCTTTTTCTGTAAGTGCGAAAGAGTTTTTAACCCGGAAATATTAGATAAAAGTCGACTAACGTATAAAAAAAATATATTTTGAATACTTATGATACTCTGTGTCACTAGTTTTTAAAAACAAGTGCTTCCTAAAGAAAATACGTTGTCAGTATAAATGAAATTGACATTTAGATAATAATGTAAAGGATCAGTCATTTGTTTTTGATTATCAAACTTTCAGGTAAGGTATTAATAATACCCCATTCTCAGCAATATTCGATACTCTTTAAAAATATCATATGATTATTTGTTCATATCATAGATATCTCCTTTATGTTGGAAATTGTGATATAATTTTATAGACTTCAGATTACACAAGAGAGTTATTATTGATCTATATCTTATTAGACTTTAGATTACACAAATAGATATAACTGATAACTATCTTATAGGGGTATATTACACAAATAGATATCATTAATAATTATCTTAAAGACATAGATTACATAAATAGATACCATTGATAACTATCTTATAGGGGTATATTACACAAATAGATATCATTACTATTTATCTTATGGACATAGATTACACAAATAGATATCATTGATATCTATTTTTATGGATTTTGGGTTATACAAAGTAGATATCACTGACTGTTTTTAACTGGTTTAATGTAAAATAAAAGTGTAACATGTACACAAATCTACATTTATTATTAATTTTTATTAGGAAGCATAATTAAAATAAGTATTTCCTGAGTTTTTTATTGCTTTGTATAATCTAAAATAAGTAATCTTTCATAAAGATTTTAAAAATTCCAAATTAAATTTAATCATTAAACTGTTGACAGTTTGGAGTGAAGAATTTTAGATCTCCTGTTGTATATCTCGGTCAAAGGATAGTCAAAATAGACATTAAACTTCTTAAAATAAGATGATTCACAGGGTGGTCTCGAATGACCTCTGGGAATACTTTTGTAGTATACATCCTCTGAAACACATCGGTCAAATTATCAAGGCTTCATTAGAACTTTTGTTAGTAGTTAATTGGTGTTCATTATCTCGTGTATTAAGGATGTGTTTAGAACATATGAAGGCATTTTCAAAAAAAAAAAAATTTTACCGGATAATAGTTCCAAAACAAAAGCAGCTTGGGCGTTAACATAGATTTTAAGTTACAACCACAATGTCTACATATCCCATTAAATGTTATGCAAAACATTTTTCAATCTAAAGAAAAGGGATAATTATTTAAGCATTATTTTCCTCTTCGAAAACTGACATTTAAACAGGATTGGACTCGGGATGTGTTCGAATACTGCTGGCAAATTCCTTTTAAAGGATAATCGGCATGTAATGTCAAGTGTCAGTATGAAGTGTTTTAAAATACAACATGCATTATTAAATCGCGCTGTTTTGTTCCTTCTCGAAATAGTAAGAAACGAATTGATATTACGTTCAGAAGGCAAAGTATACTTCCGAACGAAATTTTTACGCATGTACAGAAAACAAAACACAATTTGAATTATTATGCTACTTTATAAATGTTAAAATCTCAAGTCATATACATTAAAATAATGTTCCATAGTTATAAAACTATTAAAGATTTATATGAAGCTGTCACTGCATAGTAAATAAAGTAGTGCGAAGCGTCATGTGTGCGCAAACAATGAAGTTTGCCGGATGCCTCATACGGACACAACTGAAATCGACTGAAGCCGATCACAAAAATATATAAAAGGTATACATGTAAAAAAAAAAGATAAGGTCAACAGGAACTTGGAATGCGAGTACAAACGTCTCTCAAATATTGTATCCTTTAAAAACACATTAAACAGGTCATTCAAAGATTATATATAAGAAATAATGTGGAAGTGAAACGGCAGAAAAAAACTTTTAGCTCACCTGAGCTGAAAGCTCAAGTCAGCTTTTCTGATCACTTTTTGTCCGGCGTCCGTCTGTCTGGCTGTCCGTCTGTAAACTTTTTACATTCTTCTTCAGAATCACTGGGCCAATTTCAATTAAACTGTGCACAAAGCATTATTGGACAAAGAGGATCCAAGTTTGTTCAAATGAAAGGTCACTCTCCCTTTCAAAAGGAGATAATTAAGAATTTATGATAAATTGTTGGTATTTTTTTTAAAATCGTCTTCTCAAGAACCAATTGGTCAGAAAAGTTAAAGCATCCTCAGGTAGTGTAGATTCAAGTTTTCTCAAATCATGATCCCTGGGGGTAGGGTGGGGCCACAATGGGGGTAAACTTTTACATAGGAATATATAGAGAAACATCTTTAAAGCTCTTCTTCTTAAAACCAATTTGCCAGAAAAGCTGTCACTTGTGTGGAAGCATTCTTAGGTAGTGTAAATTTCATGATCCTCGGGGGTAGGGTTGGGTCATAATGGAGGATCGAATTTTTACATAGGAATATATAGAGAAAAATCTTTAAAAATCTTCTCAAAATTCAATAGGCGAGACTGTCACTTGTGCCCATAGGCCTATTCTTTATGATTAACATATAGATATAGTTAGATACAAATAATTTCGGATATGATATATGGACAACATTATACTTCTTTTGTAACCAGTCTCGGTGGTCAGAATACTCTATACTTAATATCCCCATGCAACAAAAAAGTTATAATATTGTTGTCTATTTTCAAATGAAATAAAATAAATTTGAAATAAATTGAAATAGCTTTTTGTATGCAAGAAAACTGTCTTTACAATATGCTTAAATAATGGAGTGCAGTAAATACAAAGAATTTTAAATGTCATAAACAATCAATTCAACCTCTAATCAATGCAGACATATTTATAACTTAAAGAAAACGGAACAATAGTTATATATTTTTTAAAATCTAAATGAGTTAAAATGTATATGCTGCTGAGAGTTTTGTGTAAATTTTACAGCAGTATGTACAAAACAAAATTAGATAACAAATTGGCCGTTTAATTAGAATTTTATGATTAAGTGTATAAACTTGTTAAAAATAGTTCAATCATGAATACATTAACACGCTATATCTGTTGAAAACTTTGTAAGTTTAGATTCATAACATACGTGAATTTCAATACATTTTAACTCGAGAAATATAATCATTAATCAATTTTGCAAATCATTGCAAGTTTAATATTCCTATGAAAGCGGTCAACTATGTATGTTTCTTGGGCCGGTTATCTATTTGTCATACTCGAAAACATTCAAGGTCACTGCACATCCTTTGACCAAAGGCACTCTGTGGGTGAATTATGAGCCAGAGTAGACCAAATAGAGAGATAAGATATGCTTCGGAAAAGTGATCTTAGATGGACAGATGGATGAACAGATGCATGGTTGGATAGACTGATCACTAAAGGTTGCTCTCAGAGCAGGGCCTTAATTTTTAAAAATCATTTGGCCAAAAAAGCTCAAACTTGTGTGGAAGCATCCTCAGGTAGTGTAGACTTAAGTTTGTTCAAATCATGATTCCCAGGAGTAGAGTGGCGCCAAATTGGAGGGGGATTAATTTTTACATAGTAATAAATAAAAAAAAATCAAATGTTCATCCCGAAGAAACAAAATTTTGATGTTTAACATGAGAATATGCGCAGAAAATTTTAAAGATCCTTTTCAACAAGATATACTCATTAAATTGTCAAGATATATTGCTCTGATTTCATCAGAGTTATGGCTATAGTTGCTCAGGTGAGCCATGTGTCCCTTAGACCTCATGTATTCATTATTCAGTGCGAAAAACCAGTCGACTAGTTCCTTGAAATAAAACTTCCATTCAAAGAAATTTAATGATTAAGGTATCAAAATATTTTTTGGTAATTATTACATGTAACAGTTATTAACAATAGTCTAATATAAATTATCATAAAACCCTTTGCCACCTTCCTCAATCCTTCAAGTCATTGTTGCAGCACTAATAATACAATCATACATCTGTATTTTATTTATTCATATGGTAACTTTAATGATTTAAATAAAATTGCAAAAAGATGAGAACTCTGAAATAATTATTCTTAAAATCAAGTGTAAATATATGTAAAAATATATGCATAAGTACTTGTAAGTATGATACACATGTTGATTGTATCATATTTTATGTTTATGAATGCTTGCATTTTTGTTAGCTGCAAAATAAAGATAAAAGTACTCTTACTTATAAATATAAATATATGTAGTCTCCATTGCTTGAAATGTCTATTCACTCACTCAAACAACTTGAATTATTAATTCACATGGATGAACCCATATGCTTATAACCAAGCAGTTTCCAGAAAAGTTAAAAAAAATTCTTTAAAACTTGTATGGAAACTGCTACTCAGCATGCATGGTTATTTTTCAGTTACCACATGTAAATTTTTAATACTAAAAAGTCCTAGTATAGAACTGGATGTGGAACCCTTAGATCAAAATATTCACCTGGCTGCTAGTTTTATTCCATATTTCCTATTTATCTATAATCAAGGATCATGAATTTTCAAATTATTTCTTTTAAACTTTACAATTATTTACAAAAATAAATTTTACAATTCCTGCAGGTTACCCATGCAGAGAATTTCTAAAAAGTTTCATTAAAATATCCAAATATTTAGTCAGACATGTTAATTTGTTATTATTACATTCCCAATGCATAATATTTCATTCCTTTCATTGGTTCATACCATTTAAAAATTTTGTTCTAATTAAGGAATGGCTGAATCAGAATGGCTCATTTAGATAGAACTCAGCACAGGAGTTACATATGCATAAAATATGATTTCTCAGCAGAAAAAATAATACTTTCATCAAGTTAAAATATAAATACATTATTGTGTAATTCTGTTTACACATACAGATACTAATGTTGGTATCATGAAAGCATTCAATAAAGAAATTGCCCCAATTATCATAAATGCAATGCTGATTTCAAAGGTTTATTATAATGATAAGAGATATATGAACTTCAATAGATAAAGTAAATTAAAGTAACTCCTATTATAATACTATGGACCCCACAATAGATTTTAAACATGGTTTTTAAGTGTTTTCCTGGGGAGGATTCATGGTCATTTTAGTTACTTCTCTTTATAAATTTTGTCATTCTAAATACAACAGGGGAAGTGACCCTGACTCCTGACACCCCTACAGATCAGTGCGTGTGATGGCAAATTTACTGTATCATGTCATTTAAACTCAAATGTTTGAAGAAATAAAATGTTAAAGGATCTGTGTATCACATTTACAATCCATCCTATATCCCAATGACAATTATTGGCATCAAGACCAGTAAACACAAACCAATTAAAAAGAAATACCTATCGATACAGTACCAACATGCATTTTTATTCATTGATTTAAATATGCTTGGAAAATAAAACCCCCAAAACAGTATAACAATTAGTTTGGTTAACATGTTTCAACTTTCTTAATATAGCAGGAAACTTAGAAGGAAGTAACAAAATTCTTTTTCCCAAAAATTTAGAAATTACCACTGACTGTTGATTTTATCCCCCACATGCGTGAATGGATTCTACATAAATGTACATGTTAATGTAACAAATAGTTGTTACATGTAATATTTTAAAAATGAATACATGTAAATATAAGCATATATAAAAACTGTTTGTTTTTTAACAATTAATTTTCTAATTTACAAAAGATACATATGTGTTCCAAGCTTTCATGGCACTGGGGGAGGGGTTTCTGTAATTAAGGAAATAATTTAAATACCAGAATATGTAATAGCTATATTTTTTCCCAAAGTTTTCTTTGCTTACAGATTTAATTAGTTTGGTTTTCTTTGTGTATGTTAATTTTCTAGTTTGTTTTTATGCAGGGATTGGGGGTACTAAAAAGGGAAACAACTCATATATATATATATTTCAAATTTAGATTATGATTGAAAGAAACATAAATATTAATAACACATACATGTAAAAAAAAGTTACAATGGAACATTGTATTTAATATAGCTGGTAAATTTTTTGTAATTTATGTTTTACTCAGTAATTCATATGGATAATTAATTGATATTAAACTACAAACCTTCACTAAGTCCAAGTGCACTTTATAAACATGAAAAGGCTTTGGTTGGAATTTCAGAAACACTAATAGTGGTTCATATTAGAGGTGTAGTGACAATATCTATGGGTCATAACAAAAAAAGGATAAAATCTTCAAGATTTTGGGAAAAAAAACACTTTGTTGACATGCTATTTCAACACTTCTCTTTTTGAACTCTCATCACAAAAGAGTTTTAAATTACAAAGGGAGCTAATTCATTTTCCAAAAATGTAATCATTTTTTAACAAATTATTTCACAACAATAAGGATAGCTTCCCCATCATGTTTTTACATTTTTAGATAGTTGAAGGCTTGATAATTTTAATTCTATGCCTGTGAAACGTTGAGCTTGCCGCATTTTTTTTAATAACACTGCAGTAAAAATGGCCAATTTTGATAAAAATTGAAGTTTGGGTCGAGTTTCCATGGGAACTGGTCAGTATATAGACAATTTGACATGTGCATTTTAGATAGTTTAATAAGGTCTACATTTTGGAAAATTTCGGCTTAATCGGTTTCTATGCGTGCCGACAAAGTGTAAGTGCTTACAGAGAATGGCTCTTAATAAAACGAAATTAAACAAACACCAAGAGTAATGGTGGAAAGAGCACTGCCTGAACCCACGGTAAACTTAAAACTTAAAACGAAAAAATCAAGACAAACATAAGATATGTGTTATTTATTTCCTTTGTCATGTAGATTATTTAGATTTGTTTGCTGTAAACAATCTACAAGTCTGAGATACATTTCAATAACGAAATGCATTTATAAGTCTAGCCTATTTTTTTTTATTTTCTTTAATTCTCAGCAATATGCTTTTAAGTGTACTTTCTGTTGCAGAATGAATGAAAACAAGTCATTTTCGTTCAAATGTGTGTTGATACTAATTTGTTCACTGGCAAAAGGCCAAGTCATTTATTTACCCACTAACGTCGGACAACATCCCGTATTCACTGAAGGCACAGAACATGGAATACATAGTTGCGAAGAACAAGGGTTACCAATAAGTAACGAGCTTGCAAAGTTGCGTGAGGTGTTTGGTAGACAAATAGCAGATTTGAAACTCCGAAACCTAGAGTTGTACAAGAGAGTAACTTTCATCGAAACGAGTTTAGTGGATCAAGGAATGTCGATAGAATCCCATGAAATCGATACCTCGTATCTAAACGAGGGATCCAGTGAATTAAATGCAAAATTTCTTAATTTGGAAACCAGATTTGAAAATGAATTTTCGAATCGCAAGCGTGATGATACTGATATAATACGTAGATTGGATATTCTGGAGTCTGAAGTTAAGATAAGTTCTTCAAACCTCCAAACCCTTACGTCATCTCTTCGTTCAAAGACAACAGAAAACGGCGAGTTCCACTCGAAAATACGAAGTATAGAAATAAATAATACCGCAATGTTACGTGCAATTAGCAATCTTGAAAGAATAAATCAAGAAAGCAATCTTATTATACGAAAACTTAATTCATCAAATACGAACATTGCTTCTCTTTTGGAAAAAACTAGAACGGCATTAAAATCTACGTCACTTGACATACAAGAAAAGGTTGACTCCATTATTTCATCTCATACCACATTGAATAGAACAACAGAAGAGCTTCGTCAAGTGACAGAACATAATGGACATCAAATACGGGAAATGAAGCAAAATACAGTAGAACTAACAAATGACATTGCAACGATTAAAACTGATAGTTTAGATTTAAAATCCAACGTTGAACAATTAAGAAAAGAACAACTTTCTACTTTAGCTATTGTGACAAATCACACATCTTATTCTGAAGAAAGCTATCAGTTCCTTTTCACAAATATTGAAAGGGTAAATATTTCATTAGATTCAATAAATAATACGGTAGGGAATCTCCAAAATACGTGCAATAATGGTATTTCTAAAAGGGAAAATAATAATTCAGAGCATCATAAAACATCATCAAAAGATACGCTTGCTATTCCAGATTTCTTGAATAAAACGTCGAAACAAGCGGAACATGGCAATTCTCAAATAGATTCTTCACTATCGACGGAAATCGACGACATACATAGAAGGCTGAGAAATCTAAAGCGTACGTTAGTACGATTGACTGATCAGCAGGCCATGACAGAGATGGAAGTGAAAAATCTGCAATCAAACCAAAGTGTGATGAAGGTTTCTCTTGATAACCAAAACTATTCTTTGGAATTCCTAAAATTATCTCTTAATTTTACTCTAAGATTTCTTCATGCTTTTAACTTATCTGTACTTAATACATCGCTTTCATTTTCATCAAATTGTCAAAACTGTTCCCTTGGTAAGATAAATGGAAATTATCAGGATAACAATACGTTATACACAAATTTTCAAAAATACTTTGAGAATGATTCAATCAAAGACAACACAACAATACAAGAAGTAAATACTGTTACAAGAATTGTTGCGGCACTTGAAAAATCCTACAAACTTGCGCACAAAACTCTCGAGGAGAAAATCGGCCTTTTACAAAATAAAATAACCTCCATAGCTAGATTCTTTGATTCGGAAGCAAACAATGTAACATTTCTACAACAGAAAATATCAGATCTTCAAAATATTTCTTATTTCAACCTTACAAAGACAAAAAATATATTTAGGATTATGCTTGAGGAACAAACCCAAGTTCTGTTAACGAATATATCTGGCATCACCAAACAATTAATAAATATTTCTAAACTAGCACAAGCTTATGATGACTTGGCAACAGATGTAAACCTGTTTAAAAAGGGTCATGGAATTTCGCAAAACAATGTGTCTTCTAGTTCTCGTGATATTTTGTCACTTGTTTTTGAGCTAAAAAAAAACATGTCGTCTGCACACATAACGACATCAAAGATTTGGAGACAATATAACTTAACTGAACAGCGTGTTTCGAACCTTTCAGACATTGTTGCAGCATATAGTTCCTTGGACGCTGATCCGTTCAAAAAGATAAAGGAAAAAATGAGTATTTTGCAAAACAATATATCCGTTATTTCTGTTTCGGTTGGATCTGAGGCAAATAAACTCAGACAGGGGATAGTTAAACTGGAACAAGAAATATCTCATAATCTGACTCAACAAGAAAACAAATTACAGCTCATGTTCGGTGCAGAGTTTCAGGTTTTAATGTCGAATATTTCAGAAATGCAGACAAACGCAGATTCTGTGAAAACAGCAGTTCAAATTCTCGACTCAAAACTCGGTGCAAACAAGGCAAATGTGTCGTTGTGTCTTTTAGAGATAAGCAAACTGTCTTCAAATCAAGATCAAACAAACCTCCAGCTTGCCGGTGCCAAAACAATACAGCTCTCCTTGAAGAGTGACTTACATAACTTGTCTTCCTCAGTAAAAGACATTCGACAATTTTTGAACCAATCTGTTATGAAATCTTCTAAACCACCACAGACACAAATGTCAGCTATGGAGATGCGGTTTACATATCTTAATCAGAGTCTCTTCGAATTTCAGTCCAATTTTGAAGACTCGGTGCGTGTAATACAAAAGCACACAAACGAAATTGGCATGCTAAGTAAGGAACAAACGCAACTTGCAAAAAAAATTAAAAATGTTGAGGACAATGTGTCTGACATTGATGCATCTTCAACAAACGACAAAGCAGTTAAGGTTCAAATAATGAATAATATCAATGAATTGCAGAATAAACTGACTTTATATGAACAGAACGTGCAAAGTCTTAAGTCGACATTCCTTGGGTTACAACAAAACGTGTCGTCTGCACACATGACGACATCCGAGATTTGGAGACAAATCAACTTTTCTGAACAGCGTGTTACAAATATTTCAGACATTGTTGCTTTATATAATTCAAGTAACGCTGATCAATTTAAAACTATAAATGTGAAACTAAGCATTTTGCAAAACAATTTGACATCTGTTTCTGTTTTGGTTAGATCTAAAGCAGACAACTTAGATAAGCTCAGACAGAAGATAGTTAATCTTGAACAACAAATGTTTTATAATCTGACACAACAAGAAAACAAATTACAGCTTATGTTGGTTTCAAAGTTTCAGCCTTTAATGAAGAATATTTCAGACATCCAAACCAAAGCGGATTCTGTGTCAACAGCGATGCAATTGCTCGAGTCCACACTTGATGCAAACAGAGAAAATGTGGCACAGTGTTTATCATATGTAAGGAATTTGTCGTCAAACCATAGTCAAACAATTCTTCAGCTTGCTACTGCCGAAACGATTCAGCTTTCCTTGCAGACTGACTTACATAACTTGTCGTCCTCAGTAAAAGACATTCGACAATTTTTAAATCAATCTGTCATGAAATCCTCTCAATCGTCACAGACACAAATGTCATCAATGGAAGAGCGGCTAACAAATTTTAATCAGGGACTCTTCCAATTAAAGTCCAATTTTGATGACTCGGTTCTGATATTACAAAACCACACAAACGAAATTACCATGCTCAGTAAGGAACAAAT